>JAMKFB010000697.1:28981-68778 GCA_036247105.1 Cirrhinus mrigala | reverse complement strand
AGGGAGTCTCATCTCTGAAGAACTGCATTCTGGGTATGAAGATGCTGATGAGCTTCTCTCAGGTCAGAGAGCAGAAGCACATATTTATTCCACATTCTACTCAAATCCTTTTCAAAGAATTCACATAAATGAATAAATAAATAAAAAAATTATCTTACATATTTGATTAATGACTCAGTACTAT
This sequence comes from Cirrhinus mrigala, assembly GCA_036247105.1. Taxonomy (NCBI): domain Eukaryota; kingdom Metazoa; phylum Chordata; class Actinopteri; order Cypriniformes; family Cyprinidae; genus Cirrhinus; species Cirrhinus mrigala. The sequence goes on along the minus strand of JAMKFB010000697.1, from coordinate 68,594 downwards.
TCAAATACTACTGTTTACTTCTATATTAACAGTCTGCTCTCCTTTTTTAGCAGAAGAGTTCAAGACTGCATATTATGATGATGTCACCAATAATAGTGGCCTAAAAGGTCAGTGACCTTTTTAATTGATCACATAATTCATTACCAAATGTTTCAATAAATTCTCAGTGTCATGACCTGCAGCAACAACAGATTTTGGCTTTCGTATCCAAACATATTCTGTGTTGATGCAGAAGAGATGGTGAAGGAAATCACACCGGGATACTATGATGATGTCATCACTGATGGACTGAAACCAGATCATGAGACAGGTGTCACTCTGTTATTCTACAACAGCATATAATATACTTTTAAAATAAAATATTACAGTATATTGAAGACAGATATTTTAAATTTGTTCTGAATGTAATGAATGTGTGTGTCTGTGATGAATGTGTGAATTTGTAGAAGACACACCTGAGAGCTATGATGATGTCATGACGAGCGGACTGAACTCTGATATCGAAAAAGGTGTTTTACTTTTTTATCATTTAAAAAAAACGATATTCATTTAAAATCAAGATTGTTACAGATAATATTTTAAATTACTGTCTAAATGGGTTTATTGGCTCATATTTAATTTTGAATCATATTTGCATGTGTAGTGAACACACCAGAGAATTACGATGATGTCATCATTAATAAACTGAGTTCTCAAGGTGTAAACAGGTGAGATGTATATATAATATAATCAATATATATAATCAGCCTTTCCATGTTTAAATGAGCATCAGACATTTGTTCTGTGTATTCAAGTCACTTAAGGGAAAAAGGATCCTTCAAATAAAATAAAGTGTTTTTATAAATTAATTTGACATGTTTTTACATCATTCTTGATCAGAGGGAGTTCAGGAGGAGTATGATGATGTGACGAGTGTCAGTGAAGATGTGAGAAACCTGTTGGGTAAGTTACAATAACCCTTTTGTTTTCATTATATTAGCGTCTCTATTTATATTGTAATATTATAAAAATAATAGTAAAATAAAAATATAAACATTTTTAGACTTAAAATATTTACCCAATTACAGCATTTGACATAATTTAAGATTTTGTTTTTAATAACAGATTATGATGATGTGGAGGAGGAGTCAAACAAAGAATTTGGCTCAGTGATCACACCCACCGCCTCATTTCAACAAATCTGAACAAAGTTTGAGTGATATTATTACTGATCTCATGTTTTTATATCCACTCCCCCCCCACACACACATTTTTTGTATTAAAACTGTTATGTTTTTATGAGATTTTGCTGTATTTTTGGCCTTGTTAATACCAATAAAGAAGCAGACCAATTTTTGTGTGTATTTCAATAAGACATTATACAAACCCTAAAAAACAAATGTTTAGTCTTACCATATAAATCACAACCACACTGTCTTTTATGATCAGGTGTGTTGTTAACCAATAAATAAATATGCATATTGCTGGCCATTTTACTTTTATATGCATTATTTATCAAGCTTTAGAAGTCTTGAGTTATATAAGGAATATTTATTCTCTATACACCATGTGTAATAATTTAATAGGACTTAATAATGCTTAACAACAGAACATTTGAACCCCAGTGCAGCTCATGTCATCCATCAGTATAAAACAAAAGCAGGTGCCTGTTGTGTGACGTCAGGACAATTTCATATATAGTCATAGAGTTATTCAGAGCTGCACACAACTTTATGAGAGCTTCTTCACGGCTGACAAACAACAGTATGTAGCTGCAGGTTTCATTTTGGTTTATTGTAGGTAAATGTCCACTTAACAGAGTTCCTGTTTTGTTATCTCTATGTTAAATACTCACTGGCCACTTAAACTGTCCATTAATACTAATACTGTATCAAATGGGCAACGCGTAAGTCCACAAGATCGCAAGCGCACATGAAGTGTACCATGTGGCTGGATCTTCATGGCTGAAGTAGCAGCATGTGAACAAGTATTAAATGTAACTGTCCCTGGAGAACGGGGAGGTCTGGTAACCCTATTTAAAGACTTTTTTATGAAACTGAATGACAATACCAGAAATATCACTCTCAATGCTGCAGTGTATTTACATCATTTTACAACATTCGGTCACTCTGTGTTTTAGAATATATAATAGCAGGAGACAAAAAGTAAAATGAATGTGCTGTGAAATGAACTCTACATAAAATAAATAACATTTTAGCTGTAATGTAGCTGTGAAAAAAATAAATAAACGAACATTCCTCTAGAAATGTCCTTTTCGTGTCAGAAAAAGTTCACCAGTAAGTAGCTCCCTCATGTGGTGACACAATGACAAGACTCTTTTCTGCTCCTCTTTACAATAAGAAGTGTTTTGCTGCCATCTGCTGGATGAATTTTTGAACACATTACAGTGTTAAACGCATATACAGCTACAAGTGTCTTGATATAATGCCAAATTCATAGCTTTGGAACAAAAGCAATGTTTATTTACAAATATCATCTGAATAGCCCTGATTTGTTGTACACAATCAGTCTAGTTAGTTTTACAATGTATTAATGTACTGTTTATTGTGCCCTTGAGTAAAACATCAGAGCAGTGTTGTTAAAATGCACCTAAAATTATGTACAGTTGTCCCCCCAAAAAACAAAAAATGTTCAGTTTATTATAATTTATATATTTATAGTACATTTTAACTATTTGTGTGTGAAATAAAGTTTCAGTAAGTGAGCAGTCAGTCATCAGTGCTTGTATCTGCTGTGTTCAGGTTCAGGCTTTGATGCTGAATATAAGCTGCAGTGTTTCTGTATCAATCTGCTTTAAGTTTAGTGTGACTTTATCTCCACACTGACTTATGACTGACACGAGTCTGTCCTCAGTGAAGTGTCTCTTCACGCTGGAGGAGGAGTCCCGCTCATCAGCGCTGACACTTTATTGATATATATGGAGAAAATAAAAATGCTGCTTTCTGATTTGTCACTGATTGTGTTTGATGATTTCCTCTGTTGTGTCTAATAAGGTAACAGTGAGTGTCATTGGCAGCAGTGAGTCTCTCTCTCTCTTTAGGGGGCTGACAGGAGCCAGTTTCTTCAGTGTGTTTGAGGGAGCAGACGAGAAACTTGTGCTGTGCTCTGAGTTGGTGAAATATTGTGTGTCAGTCAAATGGAGATGGACAGCTGTCTGATGCTGATGTTTCTGTGCTATATGGTAAAACTCATCACCTCTGGTAGGTACATACTCAGGATCAGTGGTTAATCTATTCTTTAAAATGAGCTGAAATAATTTGCATGTAATTACACTTTACTATGTTTGGTATGTTCACTAATTGTCTTCTCTCTCTCATGTGTAGACAGTGTGAGTGTGAGGTTGGTGAATGGCAATAATCCCTGTGCTGGTAGAGTGGAGGTTCATCAAAATGGTCAGTGGGGAACAGTGTGTGATGCTTGGTGGGATATTGCTGATGCTGCAGTGGTGTGTAGAGAGCTGGACTGTGGGACAGCAGTAAATGCAACATCTGATGCTCACTTTGGACAAGGATCAGGACCAATTTCAATGGGTTTTGTATACTGTAGTGGATCAGAGACTGCTCTGAAAGACTGCAGTTCAAACATCTATGATATACAGCAATACTGTGCTCATAATCGAGATGCTGGTGTCATCTGTTCAGGTAAGCTGCTACAAAACTCTCATCACTCGATATTTCATCACTCTTTTTAATAATTCTCATTCAAGCAATAAAACACATTCTGCTTCTTCTTATTAATCAGGCAATATTTTTAATTGTTTTGTTCATTACAATATACTCATCCTCATCCCTTATTGTTTTATAATAAACTATGATTGACTGAATCACCATTAAATTCACTATTAAAACCAAACATTATTCAGACAGTCTGATTAGATGTTCATATTTAGTTTAATGAACATTATAAAATTATGGATGGAAGATATAATTACTGATAAAATGAGAGCAGATTATATGAAATAATGAAATAGAAAAATTTAATAATAGATTAATAACAGTTTTTTACTGTTCCAGGTGAGTAGAGATATTTAATTAATAATAATGTACTCCTTTTATGAAAACACAGGTCGCCACCCCACACTTGTTAATGGATCCCACCTGTGCTCTGGGAGATTAGAGATACTTCAGGAGAACAAACGATACACAGTGTGTGACGCTGCCTTTGACCAGCAGGATGCAGAGGTTGTGTGTAGAGAGCTGGACTGTGGGGCTCCTGTACAGGTGCTGGGAGCAGCTGCTTTTGGCAAAGGAGATGCTCAGATGTGGACACAAGAGATTCAGTGTAGAGGAAATGAATCACACATACGACGCTGTCCATTGTCAACATCAACTAAAACAAACTGCACCCTTGATAATGACATAGGACTGATATGCTCTGGTAAAATATTTAACCTCTTTGTAAAGAATATTGTTAAATACAAAGATTCATTTGTTTGCTAAATAACACAATCTGAGATCTCTGACTATTGTTCTCTTGGTTTTATGTATGTATGTATTTCTTTGTTTTGGTTTTAGTAAGAACGGTGTTGTCTGTGCAGGTTACACAGATCTCAGACTGGTAAACGGTTCAGACTCTTGTTCTGGAAGAGTGGAGCTTCACTTCATCAAAGAGTGGGGCACAGTGTGTGATGCATGCTGGGATATGAGAGCTGCCAGTGTCCTCTGTAGACAGCTGAATTGTGGGATTGCTGTGTCTGTTGTGGGATCAGAACAGTTTGGAGAGGGAAGTGGTGAAATCTGGGCTGATGTGTTTGATTGTGACAGGAATGAAACAAAACTCTCAGAATGTTCCATCTCTTCATGGAGTCGAGCTGAATGTTCTCATAGACGAGATGCTGGTGTCATCTGCTCTGGTGAGTGGATTTTATTAAAAAAAAAAAAGGTTAAATTAACTTGCAATAAGTGTTGCCACCTTTGCAATTTTGCTGCTAGATTTAGCAACTTAGCACATAGCAATAAATTTAGCCATTTTTAAAATCTATTTGCCAACTTTTGAAAAGTGACTCAGAAGATTAAAAATTACAAGCATTGTCCCTCTAAAGAAACTACTAAATAGCACATCAGTCTGAAGAGAGCTGTCTAGCAGTACACACATCATATGGGAATTAAGTTGCTAGTTGCAGCTGTTCAGTAATAATTGTTCATTCATGATGCACCTTGTTATTAGCTTGTTCATATAATTGTTAATCAGTTAGGTCAACAACAACAAAAAATCTCTAAAGAACTGAAAAGGGTACTGGTAATTTTCTACCAGGATGTTGTCTGTTAACGTACATAAGCTGGATACTCCACAACAGAGGCTTGAGCAAACAGACATATACAACAACTAGACTCGACCGCCAAGAAATGAACAAGCAGGAACTTAAATATACAGGCTAATTGGGAAACACAGGTGCATGGGATTAATCATAAGAAACAAGGACAGGAACATAATCAAAAAAAGAAAAACAGAAACAGTGACAAAAGAGGTCCATGGTCCTGACACTGACCTATTTTAAGACTTTTCTATAGACTTGTGAGTGTAGCATAACTACCAAAATATTCTGCTTAAAACTATTATTGTTCAGAATGTGTAGTTTTACCAGTAAATAAGAAAATAAATAAAATGTAATTGTTTAAAAATGTGTAACTATTTAGCAAATCATTGTTTATTAAAAAGTGAAATTATCTGACCATAAAAATATTTTGAGTTTATATTACCTTTTACACATAATAAATATTACTTTTATGAACAAATATAAATTAACATATTGGAAATCCTGTTTTTCACTGAGATGGCCAGTTAATTTGAGTAATCTCACTGTGTGCTCTACAATGACATAGTTTTGCTTCATGGTTATGTAATGATGTCATCATGCAGTGACATCACATTAAGCCATTTAATCAACCTGCCTTTAACAACTTCTGGAAATTTATTGGAAACACTACTTGCAATATCTTAATAAAATGCCATATCTTCTCAGATTGCTCTCTGGCTCTTCATGATGGTCTGGTGCGGTTGTCTGGAGAGAGACAGTGTGAGGGGGAGGTGGAAGTTTTCATCCATCAGGTCTGGAGGAGAGTTCTGCTGGACTCCTGGAGTCTCACTGAATCCTCTGTGGTCTGCAGACAGCTGGGCTGTGGCTCTGTGCTGAACATCAACAGCTCCCCTTCATCCAGCCCTGAACACAGTCATGAGTGTGTGACGGGCTTCCAGTGCTCTGGGAGTGAAGCTCATCTGGGGAACTGCAGCTCTCCACAAACTCTCAACTGCAGCTCCACACAACAGCTGTCAATCACCTGCCTTGGTGAGAACAACAACATCTGGGCAGATTCTTAGTTGTTACTGATCAATAATGTGTTTTTCTTTCTCTAAATATCAGGTCATGGGTCCATCAGGCTGGTGGGTTCTGGGGGAGACTGTGCAGGGAGGCTGGAGGTTTTTCACAGCGGCTCATGGGGGACAGTGTGTGATGACTCCTGGGATATTAAAGATGCCGATGTGGTGTGCAGACAGCTGCAGTGTGGAGTGGCCCTCAGTAACCAGCAGGTACCAGCCTGGTTTGGTCCTGGTTCTGGACCCATATGGCTGGATGAGGTGGAGTGTGAGGGGAATGAGACGTCCCTGTGGAGCTGCTCTTCTCCAGGCTGGGGAAAACATGACTGTCAACACAAGGAGGATGTAGGAGTCGTGTGCTCAGGTAAATAAGGTGCTGTATTTTCTTTAAAATTAAAGTTGATATAAAGGTTTCAGAAATAACCTTTCAACACTTTCAGATGTTTATGGCAAAGTTTTTCAATTCAGATATTTTAAAATGACTTTTCATTTCTATCTAGAGTTTAAAGAGATCAGGTTAACTGAGGGCTGTGAAGGGAATGTGGAGGTTTTCTACAATGGATCCTGGGGTAATGTGTGCTGGAACCAGATGGAAAGAGACACAGTGAGTCTGATCTGTCAAGAGCTGAACTGTGGAAGATCTGGTATTTTGTCTGATGCTACATCAAAATTGAAATCAGCTCCTAACTGGCTGGATAAAGTAACATGTCGACGACATGATTCCACTATATGGCAGTATCCATCTTCACCCTGGGCTAAAAACTACTGTGATGAAGATGAAGTGGCCAAAATTATTTGCTCAGGTGAGATGATATTTAAATGATTTAATATGGTCATAGTAGTCATATTTCCTTAAATGCCACATTTATATGCTAAGTAAACAGATTTTTCTGTAACATTAAACCGAGCTGATGGGAAGAATCTTGATTGTATAATGCATAATTTCAGTGGAGGCGAGTGACGAGTCTCCTCGGAGTCGTTTGACATGTTCAGCATCACCTCACCAGAGACAGTGTTCAAGTATGTTTCCTGATGATACATTTGTTAATGTTTCTTAGTTTAAGCCTGTATTTGCCTCATACTGTATATTATTATCTGTGCTTTACATTATTTGCATTTAAAATCAATTTAAAATTTTAGATCATGTTCCTCTCAGACTGAGAGGAGGGGAGGGCCGGTGCTCTGGGAGGCTGGAGGTGTATCATAACGCTGTGTGGGGCTCAGTCTGTGATGATCAGTGGGACATCAGCGATGCTCAGGTGGTCTGCAGGCAGCTGGGTTGTGGAGCAGCACTGAGGGCTGATAGGAATTCAGTCTTTGGTGCTGGTGAAGGTGTTGTGTGGATAAACAGAGTCGAGTGCAGAGGGAATGAGATTCACCTGTGGGACTGTCCTCTCTCCCTGAAAAAACACACTGACTGCTCCCACAAAGAGCACGCTGGACTCACCTGTGCAGGTCACAGCAAACACTGAGAAATTTTATTTTTCATTTTTAAAATCTTTTTATATATTCAAGACAATCATGATTTTTTCATCCATTTGTGTCTGTTTTGCCAGATTTGTCAGTGTCCACTACTCCTGCCTCAACAACATCAGATTCCCCTCCAGTGCGCTCAACATCAGTCACTCCTGCACAAACTCCTTCAACAGTGTCTTCTCCACCCTCCGTCCCCCCAGTGCTTGTGATTGTACTGGTAGTTGTGCTCTTACTGCTCTTAGTGCCACTGCTTATACTGATTCAGCAGAACAGAGTGATGAGGAGAGGTAGGAGAGATCCAGAGACTGTCATATTGTGTCTTATTCAGTGTGTGATCAGTCATGTGTTGTGAACTGACAGCAGGTTTGTCTGTCTACACTCACAGCTCTCTCTAAGAGGAGACACAGGACGACGACTGAGGCCGTTTATGAGGAGACACAATCACTTCACTCAGAGGGGTGAGACATGAGCCATCAATCTCATTTAATACCATTAATAAGAGAGTCTGTCAGACAGTTGATGTTCATCTATTATTAGTCCAGTTAAACCTCCTGCTTCAAACCACAGAATTCCTGACAGAAAACCACAGAGCTGCAGCTGCATGTTTATGTGTGTGTGTGTGTGTGTATGTGTGTGTCAGTGAGTGTCTCTTCCTCTAAGTATTTTTAGATTGTCATAAGGAGGTGTTCATATATTTTTAAGAGTAGGTGCAGGTGTGTGTGTGTGTGTGTCTATTTCTGGAAGGCAGTGAGGAATGGGTTCATGTGAGGATAGATTTGTGTGTTTACTAACAGGCCCAACAAAAAGGGATTTCTGCCTATAATGCTTTTAAAGCGTGAATAATTAATATTTGTGTTGTGTTGTTTTCTTTATGATGCAAAGGAAATGAGGATTCAGTCTGTTTGTAATGATGAACATGTTTCTGTCTGTTCTGCTCTCCTTTAACAGGGAGTCTCATCTCTGAAGAACTGCATTCTGGGTATGAAGATGCTGATGAGTTTCTCTCAGGTTAGAAAGATGAAGCACATATTTATTCCACATTCCACTCAAATCCTTTTTAAAGAATTCACCTAAATAAATAAACAAATAAATGTTACTACTGAAAAGCTGCTGTTAACTTATCTATTAACTGTCTGTTCTCATTTTTAGCAAAAGAGATCAAGACTGCATATTATGATGATGTCACCAATAATAGTGGCCTAAAAGGTCAGTGACCTTTTTAATTGATCACATAATTCATTACCAAATGTTTCAATAAATTTTCAGTCTCATGATCTGCAGCAACAACATATTTTGGTTTTGCATCCAAACATATTCTGTGTTGTTGCAGAAGAGATGGTGAAGGAAATCACACCGGGATACTATGATGATGTCATCACTGATGGACTGAAACCAGATCGTGAGACAGGTGTCACTCTGTTATTCTACAACAGCATATAATATACTTTTAAAATAAAATATTACAGTATATTGAAGACAGATATTTTAAATTTGTTCTGAATGTAATGAATGTGTGTGTCTGTGATGAATGTGTGAATTTGTAGAAGAAACACCTGAGAGCTATGATGATGTCATGACGAGCGGACAGAACTCTGATATCAAAAAAGGTGTTATAATTAGTTTTTCAATTAAAAAATAATTGTAAAAAAGATTGTTACATATAATATTTAAAATGATCTTAATGTTTTTTTTTTTTTTTAATTTTTTAATTGTTAAATTTTAATTTTTAATTTTTAATTGTTTAATTGTTTAATTTTGAATCATATTTGCATGTTTAGTGAACACACCAGAGAATTATGATGATGTCATCATTACTAGACCGAGCTCTCAAGGGGTAACAGGTGAGATACACAGAACTACATTTTTTTTTATTAGCCTTTCCATGTTTACATGAGTATAAGACATTTATTGTGTGTTTTTTTACCAAGTCACTTGTTTTATAAACTGATATGACATGTTTTTTATGTCATTCTTGATCAGAGGGAGTTCAGGAGGAGTATGATGATGTGACGAGTGTCAGTGAAGATGTGAGAAACCTGTTGGGTAAGTTACTATAACCCTTTTGTTCTCATTACATTATCTTTATTTATATAAATATAATAGTAAAATAAAAATAATAATCGTTTTTAGGCATAAAATTTTTATCCAAACACAGCGTTTGACATGATTAATTTTTATTTATTTATTTATTTTTTTTAAATAACAGATTATGATGATGTGGAGGAGTCAAACAAAGAATTTGGCTCAGTGATCACACCCACTGCCTCATTTCAACAAATCTGAACAATGTTTATGTGATACTGTTATTAATATGTAAAATCTCAGGTTTTTATATATTTCCCCATTTTTTTAATATTAAAACTATAATGCCTTTATGAGATTTTGTTGTATTGTTTTTTAGCCTTGTTAATAGCAATAAGCAGACAAATTTTTGTGTATTTTTAAGACAGTATACAGACCCTGAAATCAAATGTATGATCTTGCACAACCACAGTGATAGTCAAAGACATCCTAAATATAAGCCCAAATAACCATCAGTGGTTAAAAGCCCAATATTTGCATTTATTTTGGATGCATTAAGAAACTTTCCAAAAAAAAAAACAAAAACAAACAAAAAACATTTATCTTATATGATCATGTATGTTTTCATCCGATAAATAACATGTTTAAAAGGTGTATTTCTTCTCTATACACTACATGATGCAGGGCTGCCAACTCTCACGCATTCAGCGTGAGACTCACGCAATTGACCCAATTCTCACGCTCTCACGCCACACCCCCCTTTTCTCACGCAGACTCGTGCAGCAGTGAGAAAAAAAAAATCGCGCCACATGATCTCGCAAAGCAACGCGCAGAGAGACCAGACAGACAGTGTAGTGAGTTTTTTGTGACAATTGTGAGGGAAATACACAATTTATTCCCATAAACTGTGTAGTCACCCGTTCTCCCTCCCATCTGCACCGTGTGAATTGTGAACGCAGGCAGGTCAGTGAGTTACAGGGCGCCCCGTGTCTCCGTCCAGTTTAGGCTAGTAGCTAATATGCTGTTATAGTTTATATAGAATTAAGTTAGCATTAGCAGAGTTGTTTGTTTTGCAGCACTGAGCAGTTATTTTACATAACTTTATCATAAAAAAACATGACAAATATCTGGATATGCCTAGTAGTTAATGTTAATTATTGTTTTCTAAGAACAGAATGTCAAGTCAATGACATCCCATATTTAAATGATTTTATTTATATATCAATCACAACTCATCAATCATGTCCAGATATTTGACCGGTGGTGGTGTCAGTATGGATAAATTAGAATTTTCTGTTACACAATCAATATATACCTAATACACTTCTGCTAATGCAATGATTTTGTGTTTGTATTTTTTCCACACCAAGCCACGCCCCTCCATAAGCCCCTCCCCCATAACCAAGCCCCGCCCCCCAAATCTCACTCTAGGCTGAACTCAAAAGTTGGCAGCCCTGACTACATGTAATAGCATAATAATGTAACAGTATAATATAACAATATATTATGATGTAATAATGCTTAACAACTGAACATTTGAACCCCAGTGCAGCTCATGTCATCCATCAATATAAAACAGGGGCAGTTGCCTGTTTTGTGACGTCACTGCAATTTAATCAATAGTTATAGAGTTATTCAAAGCCACACACAACTTTATGAGAGATTCTTCACTGCTGACAAACAACAGTATGTAGCTGCAGGTTTCATTTTGGTTGATTGTAGGTAAGTATCTACTTAATAGAGTTCCCATTTTGTTATCTCTATGTTAATACAGTATACACTCATTGGTCACTAAAACTGCCCATTAAAGCTAATACTGTATCTAATAAGCCACTCATGTCTTAATACATTTAGGCATGTAAGTCAGCAAGACGAGTGCACATGAAGTGTGTTATTCGGGACAGGCCATAAATAGATGAAGAAATAAATGTAGCTCACAGCTCCCTCTGTTGTTGAAAATAATCATTACACGATTTTCCCGGTAACCAGCAGCAATAATGGTTTTAGCCACCACTCAAAACACAGAAGTGTGTGAGACCCCCACCCCTGGAACGTGCTTTGTAGAGATAGGGCCGATTGCAGAACAGCAGAACCATACGTCACAGCAGTCACACGGCAGCAACGCTGCGGCAGCAGGCTCAGACGGTAGTGGGCGGAGTCTCCGTCGCAGATCGGAAAAGGGTGAAAATAGCAATAAGTGATCAACTTATATTTTTTCTTGTCCTTTTCTTATTTTTAATGTTGTTATTGTTATTTGAAGAAAAAATAAAAATAATTATGAACACCAGAATTTGCTCTACTTATCTTTGTGGAGCGTTTCAAAGTTAAAGCTGTTAATGTTAAGTCCGTATTATGTATATGAGTGCTCGCGCCTGTTTATATATACACATATATACATACACGAAATTACTATTAACCGTAAGATACAGTTACACTATTAACTGTAAGATACGATATGTGTGTGTGTGTGTGTGTGTGTGTGTGTATGTATGCATGTACATACATACATACAGTATATTACAGTTAATAGTGTAACTGTATCTTACGGTTAATAGTAATTTCGTGTATGTATATATGTGTATATATAAACAGGCGCGAGCACTCATATACATAATACGGACTTAACATTAACAGCTTTAACTTTGAAACGCTCCACAAAGATAAGTAGAGCAAATTCTGGTGTTCATAATTATTTTTATTTTTTCTTCAAATAACAATAACAACATTAAAAATAAGAAAAGGACAAGAAAAAATATAAGTTGATCACTTATTGCTATTTTCACCCTTTTCCGATCTGCGACGGAGACTCCGCCCACTACCGTCTGAGCCTGCTGCTGCAGCGTTGCTGCCGTGTGACTGCTGTGACGTATGGTTCTGCTGTTCTGCAATCAGTCATTATTGGGCTTTGTACAGAGGGGGTCTGGGGTCTTGACGTTGCTTAGGGCCCCAACATGGCAAATCTACATCTGGGCAGCAGGTTACGTTGGTCAAGATCTTTGGAGTGTATTTGCAGCTGTTTTAAATCTGCTGAAAATCAGGGACATTTTATATTACTAAATCATTTATATAATTTATTATTATATCATTCAAATATATATCATTTTTATATTATTATAAAAGTGAATGAAAATATCAGAAAAATCACTCTCACTGTTGCAGTGTATTTAAAATATTAGTCACTCTGTGTATTAAAATATATTATAGCAGAAGACAAAAAGTAAAGTGAGCTCTGGATGAAATACATTTGATTTGTAGCTGCAATGTAGCTGTGAAAAAAATAAATGAACGTTGTCTAGAAATAAAAGTTCATCAGTAAGAAGCTCCCTCATGTGGTGACACAATGACAATCCTCTTGTCTGTTCCTCTTTACAATAAGAAGTGTTTGCTGCCATCTGCTGGATGAATTTACAGATTACAGTGTTAAACACATATACAGCTACAAGTGTCTTGATATAATGCCAAATTCATAGCTTTGGAACAAAAGCAATATTTATTTACAAATATCATCTGAATATCCCTGATTTTTTTGTACACAATCAGTCTAGTTAATTTTATAATGTATTTACATACTGTTTATTGTGCTCTTGGTTAGAACATCAGAGCAGTGTTGTTAAAATTCACCTAAAATTTTGTACAGTCTTCCCAAAAAAACTTTAAAATGTTCAGTTTATTATAATTTATTTATTTATAGTAAATGTCAACTATTTGTGTGTGAAATAAAGTTTCAGTAAGTGAGCAGTCAGTCATCAGTGCTTGTATCTGCTGTGTTCAGGTTCAGGTTTTGATGCTGAATATAAGCTATTATAAATTATGTAAATTACTTTGAAATATATCTTACAGTTTTTTACGATCGTTTACACTCTAAAATAAAAATTTCCACACAATTTGCAAAATTCTACTCCAAGGAGCAAAACACCGCCACAGATTTGCACAACATTACACACAATGTCTGCTTCACTCTTTTTGCAAAACATTACACTCAGTGATTTGTAAAACTCTACACACATTTCGACACCTTAGACACAGATAAGGATTGTGAAGTTACTTCCTTGTCATTACAAAGCCCCGGATTGCCAATGACCACACTAATGAACGAATTGGATAATCACATCCACAAGGTGTGGAAGCACACATGTGCTAATTTGAAAACGCAGCACTCAGGTGTGCTATAAAAGGCAGCAGGTGAGTTCACCTGTATTCATCAAAAATGGAAGGAGCTAGAAGAAGAGTGAGAATGAGAGGGGGAGCTCAAAGAGGAGAAGAAGGAGGTAGAGGAAGAGGAGAAGAAGGAGATAGAGGAAGAGGCCTAGGTAGAGGAAGAGGAGAAGGAGGTAGAGGAAGAGGAGGTAGAGGAAGAGGCCTAGGTAGAGGAAGAGGTAGAGAAGGACTTGAAGAGTTGATAGAACCTGAACAAAGAAGACGAGGACCAAATTTGACTCAAGAAATCCGTGCAACACTTATTGACCATGTTATCAACCATGGACTGACACTGATGGAAGCTGGACAAAGAGTTCAACCAAATCTCAGCAGAAATACTGTTGTGTCAGTAATTCGGACATTTCATCGAGAAAACAGGTAAGCTAACCACACAGTACATTGAAACTTAAGCTTGCTGTACTTATCATCAATATTGTTTACTGTGACATTTGACAGTAGGCTGCATGTGTATTTTTTTATATATACAGTATATTTTTCACATAGGATTGAGGGTCGAGGACACCAAGGTGGAAGGGGCCCTGTGTTCACCCGTGCACAAGAGGCCGCCATTGTGAACATGGTTATGGCCAATAATTGTATCAGGCTGCGAGAAATCCAAGCCAATATCATTAACGATGACCATATTTTCAATAACATCCAACGAGTCTCTCTGTCAACATTAGCTCGAATCCTCAAGAAAAATCAAGTACACATGAAGCAACTGTATCGGGTACCATTTGACAGAAATTCAGAGAGAGTGAAACATCTGCGCACTGGAGGTATATGGAGGTATGTATTGTTCATTTTACTGCTATGGTGTGGTATTGTGCACTGCTCATAATGTTCTGGCACAAAAAAAATGTGCAATAGATATTGAATAGCATCCTATTGTCTTTTACTGTGTTTCAGAGAGTCTTGCAAATGGATGCAGAACAAATTCAGCATGAATTTATGTATGTGGATTAACCTTGCAAAAACACGAAGACGAGGGAGAAATGTAATTGGACACAGGGCAATCACCAATGTGCCAGGGCAGCGAGGGGGTAACATCACCCTCTGCGCTGCTATCACACAAAATGGGGTCCTCCACCACCATGCAAATCTGGGACCCTATAATGCAAATCTAATACTTGCATTTCTTGACAGATTGCACGAGATTGTCACAGCATTAAACCAAGTGGACCAGATGCGGTACATTGTCGTTTGGGACAATGTCTCATTCCATCGGGCTGCTCTGGTCCAGAATTGGTTCCATGATCACCCTGAGTTTGAAGTCTTATACCTTCCCCCATACTCCCCCTTCCTGAATCCAATCAAAGAGTTTTTTTCAGCATTTTTTTCAGCAAGTACCTGCATACTTGGACCCTTTTCAAAAGTGAATGTATGATTTGAGATCGATCTTTTCCCACTGAGGACAATTGAGGAACTCATACATAACTATTACAAAAGGTGAGAACATTCAGTGATGCTCAAGAAAGCAACACAGTGCAATAAGATGCATTTGAATTGGATAATCAGGGTAAATTGTACTTGCATTGTCTTCTGGGAGAAATATAAATATTTATGTACCTTCTGAAGTACAATACTAAATGGAAAAAAAAAAATCTGCAAACAAGAAAAATGTACACATTCAAAACATTCCTGTTCAAAAGTTTACACCCCCTGGCTCTTAATGCATTGTGTTGCCTTCTTAAGTATCAGTAAATGTTTTCACCTTTTGTAATAGTTATGTATGAATCCCTCAGTTGTTCTCATTGTAAATAGATGGATCTCAAAATCGTACAGTCACATTTGGAAAGTGTTCAAATATGTAGAAGATGCTGGAAAACCAAATGATGTGCAGGAGCTGGAGGATTTTTTCTGAAGAACAGCAGGCAGATGAACTGCTCAGGACATTAACTCATGAACAACTATTGCAAAAGATAAAAACAGTCGTGAATCATCCAGGAAATGACACACAGTGTTAAGATTCAAGGGTATGTAAACTTTTGAATGGGGTAATTTAAATTAGATATTATTTTGTCTTGTGGAGGATATAAACATCTGTAGTGTTAAATTGTTTATTCAGGACAGTACTAAATAAAAATGGCATACAGTTTTCATGATCCCTCTTATTTAGTTAAAATCAGCATAACAATTTCTGCAAGGGGTAAGTAAATTTATGAGCACAAGTATATATGACATTTTCACCAGCATTCAGTATGGGATTTGTCTGTTTGATTAATATGAAGTGGGCCATTTTTCTTCAAATGTTCTGCATAGCAAAGTGTTATCATTACATTTGTACTACTTAAACTTTTCAACCCAGCACTTAGATTTGTGATCATGTGTTAAAACTGTCTAATTCCTAACCTTGTTTTCTAGCCTAAACAAATTTAACATGATTGTACTAAAAGGATTAGTTCACTTCCAGAATCACAATTTACTGATAATTTACTCACCCATATGTCAGCCAAGATGTTCATGTCTTTCTTTCTTCAGTCAAAAAGAAATGAATGTTTTTGAGGAAAACATTCCAGGATTTTTCTCCATACAGTGGACTTCAGTGGTGGTCAGTGGACTGAAGATTAAAAATTCAGTTTAAATGCAGCTTCAAAAGGCTCTACACGATCCCAGCTGAGGAAGTCATGTAGGAAACGTCATGTGCAGTTTGTTCGTCATCAGTGCACTTAGGTTCAAGAAGGTAGGGTAGGGCGAAAAAATCATTTTGTTTTCTCCTCTAACTTCACAATCATCCAACATCGTTTAAATTTCTTTGCATGTTCGCTTTGTGAACACTGGGTCAGAACTTCTGGCTATGTGACATATGCGTGATTACATAAGTTGGGTCAAGCTAGTGCAAGACAAGGTGTGGTTAAAGTATATACATATTTATTTATGCTTTATAGAAAATGACTGATCTATTCGCTAGATAAGACCCTTATTCCTCAACTGGGATTGTGTAGAGACCTTTGAGGCTGAACTGTAAGTGCAGTTTGAACTTTCTACCCATTGGCCACCATTAAAGTCCACAGTATGGAGAAAAATCCTGGAATGTTTTCCTCAAAAACCTTAATTTCTTTTTGACTGAGGAAAGAAAGACATTTACTTCTTGGATGACATGGGGGTGAGTAAATTATCAGTTTCTATTTTTTTTTATTTTTATAAAGTGAACTACTCTTTTAACAGTATCTTTTATTTTATGAATCTTTAAATTCTGCAATCTTCAAGTAATTAGTATATAGCATAGCCTTTCTGCTGAACCAACAGTATTTAATTGAACAGAAATGAATTATAAAAATGGGTTAAAAAAATGTACTTGATTGACTTGAGCGATCTTATCACATTATAGTCCCTCACGTCCGCTGTGTTCTCAAAACTCTGGCAGTTTGATAATACCTAGAATATCAAAATCAACTGCGGGCGGCAGATCATTTTCTTATTTAGTGCCCAAACTCTGGAACAATCTACCTAACACTGTTCGGGAGGCAGACACACTCTGTCAGTTTAAATTTAGATTAAAGACCCATCTCTTTAACCTGGCCTACACATAACACATTAACGCATTTCTATAATTCAAATGTTAAAGCATTGTTACGCTGCATTAATTAGGTCAACCGGAGCTGGGAACACTTCCCATAACACCTGATGTACTCGTTGCATCATAAGAAGAATGGCATCTACGCTAATAATAGTCTGTTTCTGTTTCTACGCTAATATTAGTCTGTTTCTGTTTCTACGCTAATATTTCTTTCTTCTTATTCTGAGGTCACCGTAGCCACCAGATCCAGTCTGTACCCAGCCCAGATGGTGGATCAGCATCTGGAGATGACCTCTACAGCCCTAAAATGTCAGCGGGGACCACGTCAACTTGATGAGCCTCAGAGGTGGATCATCAGTGAGGAACTTGTCACCTAGACGCCTTTTGGACCCAGATGAGTCCTCTGCAATCTGACTTTGCTGCAACATGGAACTTTTGCATTATTGACACACTATTGTCCTATTTAAAACTGTAAAGTTGCTTTGACACAACCTGTTTTGTTAAAAAGCACTGAATAAATAAATGTGATATATTATACTTGATATTGGTTAGTTGGTTAATAATTTCTGTTTCTCTCTCTCATTTATTCAGGAGGAGTCTGATGAACCAGATATTGGAGATGTTCCGGGGATAGTTTGCCAGATCTCTTTCACCAGTATGCTATTATTACGGCTTCAAGTGAGGGTGCTTTTGCTTGAACCCCTGTAGAACCGGGCCTGGGCTTGGCTAAACGCTCCAAACTGCAACACAGCTGACATCAGAGATTCTCATCATTCTCAAAATTTAAGTAAACTATAATCAAAAACTACAAGTAGTATGTAATTGAAATTTTTAACTTCTGAGAACATATTATTTTAAGTTTATTAACTCAAAAGAATTAAGGCAATCTTTGCCTTAATTTTTTTTGAGTTCTGTTAACTTATCGGGGTTTACAGTGTACCTAAAAGCTATTCAAGTAAGCGAAACCCACAACTGAAACCTATTTTTCTCTCAAAAATTCCCATTGTTACTGGCATAATCTGGATCCATTTGTATCCTTTGTGGCACTTTGTCACGATTGCCAGCTGGAGTGCCTGTGATCGCCACTGGAGGGCACTCCTCCCCGGACTCTTGCCTTTGTTTCTTAGACTCCATTTCCCATGTGTCCCTTGCACCTCATGTGATCATGTCATGTGCCACCTTTGTCTGTGTGTCATGTCCTGATTGGTTCCTTGTTGATATGTGTCTTGTTCTCATTGGTTGGTTTTGTCATGTGTTCTCCTGGTCTTCTATATAAGCTGTTTGTTCAGTGTTCAAGTTTGCTGATTATTGTATCGCCACTTCCTAGTACCAGTGTTTATCTTTCCGTGTTTCCTAGTTTCCTAGGTTCCTAGTTCCCCTGTGTTTTTGACCCTGATTGTTTCCTAGTTTTATGATCATTCGCTGCCTGCCCTGACCCTTGCTTGTTTTTCGGACTACGCTTTTGGATTATTCTTTGATGATACTGTTTGCTGGTGTTCGACCCTGCCTGTCTTGACTACGTCTGAAAATAAAGCCTTGCGTTTGGATCCCCAACTCCGTTGTCCTGACCCCATCCGTTACAGAATAATCAGCCATACCCGGATCCAGCGGCTTTATTCAACAACCAGCTCAACCATGGACCCAGTCGACCAGCTACTTCATCTACGACAAGGATACCTATCCATTGAGGAATATGTTCACCAGTTTTGTGAGTTGTCATATGAAGTACCACTGTATGATGAAGTATTGTTTAAGGACTTGTTTCGTTTTGGACTTAATGAACCCACAAAATCACAATTACCCAGAGGGGAATTTATTGGTAGTCTGAGGGATATCATGGATTACACTCTTTGGTTATGTGGCTCTCCCTTCACTGTGGGTGAAGCTGATAACTTTGAAACCCCAAATAATTTTTTTTGGGGGGGGCAACATCGTCAAGCTCCGGCGGCAGCGAAGCTTGATCCATCATGGCCACCTTCATGTCCAGTGATTATGGTCGCCAACACACAACCACCTCACAAGATGGCAGTCAACCCTGAGATAATTCACAAGATGGCTGCCAACCCTGAGCCCGATCACAAAATGGCGGCTACAACAACACTCCATCATATCACTGCTGCCATCCCTGAGTCAAGTCAAGTTACAGCTGTTGTTCCTGTGTCAAGTCAAGATACGGCTGTTGTTCCTGTGTCAAGTCAAGTTACGGCTGTTGTTCCTGTGTCAAGTCAAGTTACGGCTGTTGTTCCTGTGTTAAGTCAAGTCACGGCTGTATCTCCTGAGTCAAGTAAAGTCACAACTGTCTCTCCAGTGCCAAGCAAAACTACAGCTGTCTCTTCCAAGTCAAGTCAAGATACAGCTGTTGTTCCAGGGTCAAGTCAAGTCAAAGCTGTCATTCCTGAGCCAAGTGTAGTCACAGCTGTTCTTCATGGGCCAAGTCAAGTTACTGCTGTTGTTCCCGAGTCAAGTCATGTCTCGTCTGACCGGCCAGAGCCACTGCACAAGATGGCCGCCACTCCAGAGCCTGTCGCCAAGATGGCCACCACGCCAGTGCCTGCCAAGCCTGCGCCCACTAACGCAACGTCTGCCAAGCCTGCGCCCGCTAACGCCACGTCTGCCAGGCCAGCTCCCGCTAACGTCACGTCAGCCGGGCCAATGCCCGCTCATGCTACGTCAGCCAAGCCACAGCCTGCTCAGGCCATCTCAGTCAAGCCACAGCCTGTTCACGTAACGTCAGCCGAGCCACAGCCTGTTCACGTCATGACTTCTGCTCCTGAGTCTGCACCCATCATGGCCACCCTTCCAGATGCGGTTCCTGAGTCAAGCCAAGATACAGCTTCACATCCTGTTTCAAGCCAAGACACAGTTTTACATCCTAAGTCAAGTCAAGACACTACAGCACCTCCTGAATCACGTCAAGCCGCAGCTGCTCCAGCAAAGTCAAGTCAAGTCGCAGCTGCTCCAGCAAAGTCAAGTCAAGCCGCAGCTGCTCCAACAAAGTCAAGCCAAGTTGCAGTTGTCCCAGCAAGGTCAAGTCAAATCGCAGCTGCTCCGGCAAGGTCAAGTCGAGTCATAGCTGTTCCTTCAAGTCCAGGTCAAGTCACAGCTGTTCCTTCCAAGCCAAGTCAAACCACAGTTGTTCCAGTAAAGCCAAGTCAAGTCACAGTCGTTCCTTCAAGGTCAAACAACGTCTCGCCCGAGCGTCCAGAGCCAAGTCACGTCTCGCCCGAGCGTCCAGAGCCAAGTCACGTCTCGCCCGAGCATCCAGAGCCAAGTCACGTCTCGCCCGAGCATCCAGAGCCAAGTCACGTCTCAGCCGCCCAACCTGATTTAAGATCAGTCGTTCGCCATCCTAGTCTGGCATCTAGCTTGGAGGATCCACCGCTGTCATCCGTACGTTCTGCGGACATCCCCAAGCCAACTCACCTCACGCTTCCTACCCACGAACTGACTCCCCTGTCCACGACACTTCCCATCCTGGGAGTTGCTCTCCTGTGTGTCTGGGCCGCGTACACCACCACCGAGTCTCCAGAGGTGGTGGCTCACGCTGCAGAACCTCTGGAGGCAGCCTTGTCTACTGCGGCTTCCTCCATGGCTACAGGGGTCGTCGCAGTTTTCCCAGAGGCGGCGGCTGAGGCCGCAGAACCTCATGAAATGGGGACGGCTGCATCTGCTCCTTGCACGGTGGTAGCGCCCTGTGACACATTCCCAGCCCATGAATTCTCTACCTGTCCCGTCACGGCTATGGAGGCCGTTCCTGAAATCCCTGTCCGCCCTGTCACGGCTATGGAGGCCGTTCCTGAAATCCCTGTCCGTCCTGTCTCGGCTATGGAGGCCGTCAATGAACTCTCTACTAGTCCTGTTACAGCCATGGAGGCCGCGTGTGAACCCTCCGCCTGCCCAGTCACAGCTAAGGAACCTATTAATGTGTTCCCAGAACGTCCGATATTGTCTCTACCGGTGTCCTGTGTTTCAGACTTGCCTGCTCTGTCGACTCTTCTCTGGTGGGCTCCTGCTCTGTCTGCTCTGCCTTGGTGGGCTCCTGCTCCGTCTGCTCTGCCTTGGTGGGCTCCTGCTTCGTCTGCGCCACCCTGGTGGGCTCCTGCTTCGTCTGCACCGCCCTGGTGGGCTCCTGCTTCGCCTGCTCTGCCCTGGTGGGCTCCAGCTCCGCCTGCTCCTCCCTGGAGGGCCCCTGCGCCTCCTGCTCAGCCCTGGTGGACCCCTGCGCCTCCTGTTCCACCCTGGAGGGCTTCTGTGCCTCCTGCTCCACCCTGGTGGGCTCCTGTTCCATCTGCTCCGCCCTGGTGGGCTCATTCTCCGTCTGCTTCGCCCTGGTGGCCCTCGGCTCCTCCTGTCCTGCCAGCACCACCCTGGCTCCCTGCTCTGCCCTGGCTCCCTGCTTTGCTGGTCCTGCCTCAGTCCCCAGGTCTCACACTTCCACATGGACCTGGCCCTCCATCCCTCCCCCCATTCTGCCTCCACTCCGCCTCCCTGATGGACTCTTGTCTGTTCTTTTTTAGGAGCGTCTGAAAGCCGCTCCTTAAGGGGGGGGCTATGTCACGATTGCCAGCTGGAGTGCCTGTGATCGCCACTGGAGGGCACTCCTCCCCGGACTCTTGCCTTTGTTTCTTAGACTCCATTTCCCATGTGTCCCTTGCACCTCATGTGATCATGTCATGTGCCACCTTTGTCTGTGTGTCATGTCCTGATTGGTTCCTTGTTGATATGTGTCTTGTTCTCATTGGTTGGTTTTGTCATGTGTTCTCCTGGTCTTCTATATAAGCTGTTTGTTCAGTGTTCAAGTTTGCTGATTATTGTATCGCCACTTCCTAGTACCAGTGTTTATCTTTCCGTGTTTCCTAGTTTCCTAGGTTCCTAGTTCCCCTGTGTTTTTGACCCTGATTGTTTCCTAGTTTTATGATCATTCGCTGCCTGCCCTGACCCTTGCTTGTTTTTCGGACTACGCTTTTGGATTATTCTTTGATGATACTGTTTGCTGGTGTTCGACCCTGCCTGTCTTGACTACGTCTGAAAATAAAGCCTTGCGTTTGGATCCCCAACTCCGTTGTCCTGACCCCATCCGTTACACACTTAAAGGAGACTTTGAATTTGGACAGCCTTCATCCTGCTGCTGTGATGCTTTCAGTGTTTGTGTGATTTAAGGTCAAACTCAGTGTCATTTAAATTCTGTTGCTTAATGAATGTAATGAAATATTTAGAAATGTGATAACTGTCATTTACAGAGAATGCTCTGTCAGAGCTTTTGGGAATATAATTTCTCCACAAAAATGATTTCAAACATATGACAGAACACAACATCACAGTTGTTTGAACAAAAAAAGTGACTCATATTATATTAAATATGCATTTCTGTCATGAATTCTCATGTTTTTATCAGGTTTAATCTAATAGGTTTAATCTCTCGGTCAGTCATGAGATGTCTGTGATAACACAAGCTATGTTACAAATTACAATGTGAAGTTTTGTTTTACATGTGTATCAGAAGGAAATCAGAAGGAGTATGATGAAGATCAGCAATGAAGATGGGGAAAAGTTAGGTTAATGTCACATATATAGGTTTACTTTACAACTACATCATTTTTGTTGTTCATTTAAAAATTTAAATGTGAATTTTTGTTCATTCAATGTAGTTTATTTTTTTTTTTTTTTAAACCGACTATGATGATGTGGGGCAGATGTCAACTAAAGAGGGAGGGGCCACATGACTCAATGAACACAGCCACTATATCTTTATTCACAAAGTCACATTACAATTACTGGAACTACTGGAAGTTTGTTATATTGCTACCAATGCATCAGTGCCTTTTCTATGAGAAATTGCATGCTTTGCAAAAATTTGGTAACAATTTATATTTTGGTATTCAGATTATGTTTATACTAATATTGTTGCTTTTTACCTAATGAACAAATAAACTAATTACATTTTTCGTTCAGTCTTTTAACCTTTTTTTTTAAAAGAGCAATTAGTGGAAAGCAAAAATCTTTTTAAACAGCATTTTGACAGCCTTATCTATGTAAATATAATGACAAACAAATCTAAATAAATAAATGCATATAGATGTAAAGTATAACAGTGCCCAAAACAGCCAAATTTATTTAAAATAAAAATGACAAAAATTGATGGCAAAGATTTATTGCACACATTATGTAAAATGTGGGATTAAAAAAATCACACACAAATTTAAACACACTTTCCAGCTGCACAGTTTACTGTGTGATGGTGCACTTCAACTTGACTTTAAACCATTTTTAGTCTCATTTTGTGGCCAATTAGTTGCATTTAGTTTAAATATTTGAGATTGGGCTACTATTTCTTCAGATCCTCCACCTGCTGTGCTGAGGGCTGAAGGTCTTTCATATTAAGAAACAATATAATTTTAATGACCACATTTGATTTAATGTCAGACATTTTAATAAACACTTAGTCTGACTGCAGTGTGCATTTACATTATTCGGTCACTCTGTGTATTAGAATATATCTGTGCAGCAGATATAGAGTAAAATTAGTATGCTGTGAAATGAGCTTTACATGAAATAAATGAGAAATGTAGCCATTATGTAGCTGCTAGAAAGAAATTAACAATTTGCGTCCAGAAAGATGTGTAACAGAGTGAGGCTCCCTCATGTGGTGACACAAGGACAAGACTCTTGTCTGCTCCTCTTTACAATAAGTAGTGTTTTGCTGCCATCTGCTGGATGAATTATGCAAACACACAAACAAATACATACAGCTACAAATGTCTTTATATGAAGCCAAAGCCATATCTTTAAAATATAAACCAATGTTTATTTACAAACTTGTCTTAGTTCAGTTCATTTTATAATGTATTAACATACCGTTTATGCATATATAATATAATATTACAACAAGTTTACATTTTTAATAAAAAAACTTATTTAAAAGTATTTTTTTTATTTAATAATTAAATCATTTCGATGTTTAAATTCAATTAGTATTGTAGTAGTTTGCGCATCACTGGCGATGTGATTTGAGTGTGGACAGTTAAATTTGCCATTCAGTGAATCAATTTGCAATGTGGCAAAGTTGTTTTGTATTTTACATATTTAAACGTCCAAACATCCAAATGTGCAGAATATGTTGTTTTTAATCATGAAACATCCCAAAGATGTGACAGTATTTTAATGTTATGAGGCTACAGATGAACAAGTAAGCATTGTTAGAACATTTGTACTTTTTATTATTATTATTATTATTATTTATTTTGGTTATATTTTAATGACACATTGAATCTGATCTGTCATGAGCTGAACTGTTTAAGGTCTGGTGTTGAGTCAGTTTATAACTGGCTGAAGTGAAATGGAGACCATGTGACCCAAATCTGTTATTGGGAACAGTGAAGATCGACTGATACACACATCTGAAGCCCTTTCCCACAGGACAGATGCTAAAGCAGGTATGTTTATAGGTTTATATCCCTTCTGCCCTTGTGAAAAAGAGGTGTGCTCAATTCTACTGAATCTGTGCTTAAATAATGCATTAAATTAAAGATTAGCTAAAGACAGTACACTCTTGTGACTTTCTTAACACACTTTAAGTGTTTGAAAAATGTGCTTTGTAATAATGTTTAATTACGTTTTACCTAAACTTACATTTTAAATCACTTTTTCAACTGAAGTGTGTTGCCTAAAGTCCATTAAATTCATAATGTATTTTTGTTTATATCATATACCGTGTGCATTATATACTGGGTGTATTTTTCTACTAAAAACTTCATTACAATTGTTTATACATTATACTCCATTTGATTAAATTGGACTTGATTAAAAGTTTGACTGCAATACATTTGGTGTTGGTCAGTATGTGATAAACAATTATTTGACAGTAAAACTTTCTAGTTTCCAAGAGTCTGAAATGTAAGACTGTGTAGTACTTATATGGCAATTTAACATAAAATGAATATAACAGAATTAAGGATTATCAAATATAGATTAAGATTAAGGTAGAGGTTGAATAATATGCTTTAAATCACGTTTATTACTACTGTGCACTTCAGAATATCTGTAGTCTTTAGTTCAACATTTTTTGAACAAACTGGATTGTACTAAATCAGGCAAAAGAAAGAGGAAAAAAGAAAGAAAGAAAGAAAGAAAGAGAAAAATCTCCCTCATGTTGTGACACAAGGACAAGACTCTTGTCTGGTTGTCTTTGCAGCCATCTGCTGGACGAATTACACATAAACTACAAATATCTTTGATATAATACAGATGAGTATATTTGGAATAGAAACCTGTTTATTTACAAATCTTATCTGAATTGCCCTCTTTTTGTTGTACACAAACAGTCCAGTTTATTTTATAATGTAATATACTGTTCATTGTGCTTTTGTAACATTATAACAGTGTAGTAAAGTTCCCTTAATGTTATGAACATTCCAGAAATAACTTCAAATGTTTAGTTTATTATAATTTAAATATTTATAGCAAATATCAACTTACTTTCTGTGTGAAGTAAAGTTTTAGTAAGTGTCTGAAGTGAGCAGTCAGTCATCAGTGCTTGTATCTGCTGTGTTCAGGTTCAGGCTTTGATGCTGAATATAAACTGCAGTGTTTCTGTATCAATCTGCTTTAAGTTTAGTGTGACTTTATCTCCACACTGACTTATGACTGACACGAGTCTGTCCTCAGTGAAGTGTCTCTTCACGCTGGAGGAGGAGTCCTGCTCATCAGTGCTGACACTTTATTGATGTATATGGAGAAAATAAAAATGCTGCTTTCTGATTTGTCACTGATTGTGTTTGATGATTTCCTCTGTTGTGTCTAATAAGGTAACAGTGAGTGTCATTGGCAGCTGTGAGTCTCTCTCTCTCTTTAGGGGGCTGACAGGAGCCAGTTTCTTCAGTGTGTTTGAGGGAGCAGACGAGAAACTTGTGCTGTGATCTGATTTGATGAAATATTGTGTGTTGAGCTGAAGGAGAAGATGGACAGCTGTCTGATGCTGATGTTTCTGTGTTATATGGTAAAACTCATCACTTCTGGTAGGTACATACTCAGGGTCAGTAGGTAATCTATTCTTTCAAATGAGCTGAAATTTAAATAATTTTACACTTTACTACATACTGTGTTTTGTATGTTTACAATTGTCTCTCTCATGTGTAGACAGTGTGAGTGTGAGGTTGGTGAATGGCAATCATCCCTGTGCTGGTAGAGTGGAGGTTTTTAATAATCGTCAGTGGGGAACAGTGTGTAGTGTTAACTGGGATATGACTGATGCTGCAGTGGTGTGTAGAGAGCTGGACTGTGGGACGGCTGTAGAAGCAAAACAAAATGCTCACTTTGGACAAGGATCAGGACCAATTTCAATGGCTGGTGTAAGATGTAGTGGATCAGAGACTGCACTGAAAGACTGCCGTTCAACCAGCCAGTATATACAGTACTGTGCTCATAATAATGATGCTGGTGTCGTCTGTTCAGGTAAGCTGCTACAAAACTCATCCTGTTATTTCAGCACTCTCTTTCATAATTTTCACTCAAGCAAAAAAATATTTCCATATGCTGGTGTGGACAAACTGCGTCAATGTAAATCTTATTAAACCGACAGTTTGTTTAACAGACAGACTGTTTAATTGTTTTGTTCATAATATACTAATCCTCATTTCTTATTTTCTTGTAATAAACTATGATGGACAGAATCACAAATAAATATAATGTATTTTATATTATTCAGACAGTCTGATTTGACATTCGTATTTATTTGAATGAAGATTATAAAATTATGGATGGAAGATATAATTACAGATAAAATTAGTGCAGATTATTTGAAATAATGAAATACTAAATGTTAATGGCAGATGTAAATAAGTTTTTCTGCTGTTCCAGGTAAGTAGGGATGTTTAATTAATAATTATTTACTCCTGTTATGTAATCACAGGTCGCCGCCCCACACTTGTTAATGGACCCCACCTGTGCTCTGGGAGATTAGAGATAATTCAGGAGAACAAACCATACACAGTGTGTGACGCTGCCTTTGACCAGCAGGATGCAGAGGTTGTGTGTAGAGAGCTGGACTGTGGGGCTCCTGTACAGGTGCTGGGAGCAGCTGCTTTTGGCAAAGGAGACGCTCAGATGTGGACACAAGAGATTCAGTGCACAGGAGATGAATCACACATTCGACGCTGTCCATTGTCAACTTCACGGAAAATAAACTGCTCCCATGATAATGGCATAGGACTGATATGCTCTGGTAAAATATTTAACCGCTTTGTAAAGAATACAGTTCCAGTTGTTAAATACAAAAACTCATTTGTTTAATCAATGCCACAATCTGAGATCTCCGACTATATTAAACAGAGATTAGAACTAGTGTATTACTCTGATTATCTCTGTTCTCTTGGTTTTATGTATGTATGTGTTAATTTATTTTTGTATTGGTTTTAGTAAGAACTGTGTTGTCTGTGCAGGTTACACTGATCTCAGACTGGTAAATGGTTCAGACTCTTGTTCTGGTCGAGTTGAACATCAGTACTTCAGTAAATGGGGCACAGTGTGTGATGCATGCTGGGATATGAGAGCTGCCAATGTCCTCTGTAGACAACTGAATTGTGGGATTGCTGTGTCTGTTGTGGGATCAGACTGGTTTGGAGAGGGAAGTGGTGAAATCTGGGCTGATGTGTTTGATTGTGACGGGAATGAAAGAAAACTCTCAGAATGTTCCATCTCTTCATGGAGTCGAGCTGAACGTTCTCATAGACGAGATGTTGGAGTAATCTGCTCTAGTGAGAGGATTTTATTGGAAAAAAAAAGTGTTAAATGCAAGAATTAGCTTGCTATCAATGTTGCCAATTTTGCATTTTTTTTTTTGCTATAGACACCTAGCAACAAATTTAGCTATTTTTAATATTTATTCAAATATATATGGGATTCAAACACAGGAGCACAATGTGGTGCACCGCCCACAAGGCTATCAGTGCCAACAGCTTTTACCAACTTTTGAAAAGTGACTCAAAAAATGCACTCACAAGCAGCACATCAGTCTGAAGAGAGCTGTCTAGCAGTACACACATCATATAGGAATTAAGTTTCTAGTTGTAACTGCTCATTAATAATTGTTAATTTATGATGCACCTTGTCATTAGCTTGTTCCTATAATTTTTAATCAGTTAGGTCTAATAAATAAATAAATAAAAATCTCTAAAAAACTAAAATCGTACAGGTAATTTTCTACCAGGACATTATCTGTTATGTTAATGTACAATATGTAGCCCAAAAATAACAAAAGCCCTAAAAACAAAAAAAAAAAAACAGTGCGTAATTTAAAATACAAGTAAAACACCTGTGAAAAATCAATATAGAAAATTTCTTCATATTAACACAATACACTATTTTAACAGACTTTTCTTAAGAGTTTAGCATAGCTATCGAAATATGCTGCTTAAAACTATTATTGTTCAGAATTACTAGTAAATAAGAACATAAATAAAATGTAATTGTTAAAAAATGTGTAACTATTCAATAATTCAATTATTTACTTAATTAAAATATCTGACCATGAAAAATGTTGTTTATATTACCTTTTCTTTTACAAATAGTATATATTACTTTTATGAACAAATCTAAATTAACATATTTCACATCCTATTTTTCGCTCCAGTCAATTTTAGCAATCTAACCAAAAAGTTTGTTGGAAACACTGCTTTCAATATCTTGATAACATGGCTCATCTTTCACTCAGATTCCTCTCTGGCTCTTCATGATGGTCTGGTGCGGTTGTCTGGAGAGAGACAGTGTGAGGGGGAGGTGGAAGTTTTCATCCATCAGGTCCGGAGGAGAGTTCTGCTGGACTCCTGGAGTCTCACTGAATCCTCTGTGGTCTGCAGACAGCTGGGCTGTGGCTCTGTGCTGAACTTCTACGGCTCCTCTTCATCCAGTCCTGAACACAGTCATGAGTGTGTGACGGGCTTCCAGTGCTCTGGGAGTGAAGCTCATCTGGGGAACTGCAGCTCTCCACAAACTCTCAAATGCAGCTCCACACAACAGCTGTCAATCACCTGCCTTGGTGAGAACAACAACATCTGGGCAGATTCTTCAGTTGTTCGTGATCAATAATGTGTTTTTCTTTCTCTGAATATCAGGTCGTGGGTCCATCAGGCTGGTGGGTTCTGGGGGAGACTGTGCAGGGAGGCTGGAGGTTTTTCACCGCGGCTCATGGGGGACAGTGTGTGATGACTCCTGGGATATTAAAGATGCCCATGTGGTGTGCAGACAGCTGCAGTGTGGAGTGGCCCTCAGTAACCAGCAGGTACCAGCCTGGTTTGGTCCTGGTTCTGGACCCATATGGCTGGATGAGGTGGAGTGTGAGGGGAATGAGACGTCCCTGTGGAGCTGCTCTTCTCCAGGCTGGGGAAAACATGACTGTCAACACAAGGACGATGTAGGAGTCGTGTGCTCAGGTAAACAGTGAACAATAATGTAAACAATTTCAGTAATGTATAGCGACAGCATGGTTGGGACTGAGAACCAGTTTTTACTAGCTTTGTTAATTGAAAAATCATAAAAAAAAAAATATATATATATATACAAAAAATACAAAAAATAATAATATATATATATATTTTTTTAGATTTTATAAAATGTAAAAATAAATAAATAATAAATTATTTAAGTGTGAATATTGTTTAGTATTCTGAAATACCTGCAAAATACTAAATATTAAAGAAAAACATTACTGAAATGAAATATAATGTTTAATAAATAAAATGATTATACAGTTTTGGAAGCTGGTCCTTTTTGATCATGAACATTGTTTATTATTATTATTGTTATTATTATTTAATGTTTTTTATTTATTTTTTTTTTTTTAGTGTGTATTACTGAAATGAACTCACCATTTGCCAGTGCAATACCATTTCTTTTTTTAAAAAATATTCCCAATATTTCTAATATGAAAATTGGTAAATGTTTGATTCCCATCCTTTTCCATCTAGAGTTTAAAGAGATCAGGTTAACTGAGGGCTGTGAAGGGAATGTGGAGGTTTTCTACAATGGATCCTGGGGTAATGTGTGCTGGAACCAGATGGACACAAACACAGCGAGTCTGATCTGTCAAGAGCTGAACTGTGGAAGATCTGGTATTTTGTCTGATGCTAAATCAAAATTAAAATCAGCTCCTAACTGGCTGGATGAAGTAACATGTCGACCACATGATTCCACTATATGGCAGTGTCCATCTTTACCCTGGGGTGAAAACTACTGTGATGAAGATGAAGTGGCCAAAATTATTTGCTCAGGTGAGATGATATTTAAATGATTTAATATGGTCTCAGTAGTCATATTTCCTTAAATGCCACATTTATATGCTAAGCAAACTGATTTTTCTGTAACACTGAACCGAGCCGGTTGGGAAGAATCTTGATTGTATAATGTATAATTTCAGTGGAGGCGAGTGATGAGTCTCCTCGGAGTCATCTGACATGTTCAGCATCACCTCACCAGAGACACTGTTCAAGTATGTTTCCTGATGATACATTTATTAATGTTTCTTAGTTTAAGCCTGTATTTGCCCCATACTGCACTGTAAAACTTTACTGTAAATTTACAGGCAATTTCTAACAGTATTGTACTGTATTTTTATAAACCAGTATCAGACTGTATATTTAACAGAAAGGCTGTAAATGTACAGTATTTTTCTGTTTTCAGCCCGCAAAAATCGTAATACAGTATCAGGCTGTAAATGTTGCATTATGGGATTGATTTTCTTCGCGCTAAATTTCTTTAAAATGTGAGCAGAGCCAGTGCCACTAAAGCACGAACAAATAGGCACGTTGCATACTTTGTGAAGACATGCTGGTCTTTTAAGTTAGTTTTAAATTTTATAGTTTTAAAGTTTTAAAGTTTTAAAGTTTGCCATTTACACTACGGACGCAGCAAAAAAAAAAAAAAAGAAAAAAAAAAGAAAAAAAAAAAAAAGAGGATAATGCAGCAAAAAGACGAAGATAAATGAAGTTGGCAGCAGCATGGATAATTGTTTTCCTGAGCATTGACACGGTAAGACACCGTCGACTGTTTTATTCGATTGCATTTCTGAACTGTTTGCACGAGTGGAAGATTTTTTCGATCGGCGTGTTAATCCTGTCGTTTTCGACGATTGAACATCTAATGTTACATCAAAATTTTAATGCCCGAAATAAGCGTTGGTATTTAACGTAACGTTAACTTAGCCTGCAACGTCACACGTAATGTTAGGTTAAAACCCGAGTGAATAGTTCAGTCAGTTCTTAACTAACTTACTCACAAGTTAACTTTGATTTATCTTTTATTCTGCCATTCGGACGACCTGCATTTGATTGTCTGTTCATTTATATTTCAGCAGTTACTTTATCTGATAAAGATCGACCGAGCCTTACAGTTATAGTTCACAAAATTACATGGTGTCAGTTTTCGATGATAGAACATGGGAAATCGAAATGATAATGCCTGAAATGTGACGTGCTAACGTTATATGTTCATGTCTGTCAGCGCGTTGGGAATTGGACTGTACAAGTAGGTACCTCGGGTAAACAGTTCAGTCTGTTCACAACTAACGTTATTCACCAATTAACTTTGGTATGCCTTTTAAAACGTAAACATTCATCATGTCATTTGCACGACCTGGATTTGATTTTCGATTCATTTTATATTTCAGAGTAATCTGATGAAGATCGATTGAGCGCCAAGGTAAGTTAATCAACTTGTTCATAAAAATGATGTGGTGTCAGTTCTGTGATAGTGCATTTGAATCCGTCTTATCATACTGTCAGCACATGAAAATGCATAGTCATGTTCCTAATGCTTATTTTAAATGTGGTATTCCTGATTGCCCCAGAAGATTCAAAAAGTTTGCTGCTTTTAAGGCTCATATATTCAGGGATCACAAAAAGAGGGACACAAAATCGTCTGCTGAGCAATTAGGTAATGCTTACACTTTAGTCTGTGACATTGGTGTCTGTCAGGATAGATGTAGTGATTTAAGAAACTTCATTTTACACCTGAAGTCTCATATCAAAGAAGGCACTAGAGTGCCTTGCCCATTTAAGTGTAATAAAAGCTTTTCTTTTGCATCAACACTGACCTCACATATATCCAGGTATCACTGCAACTCCTCAGCAGATAGGTTTCGCCATAATATACTACATTTGAATTTTTCAGTGCAGAGACCACATGGTGAGGAATGCAATGTGGCTGAAGACTCAAATGCACTGTCTGATTTGTTTATGGATTGTGGTGATAGTGAAGAGCAGGTGGATATTGCACTATTGCCAGATAATGCAAATGAATCACTCTTTTTGAAGAATATGGCTCTGTTTTATCTCAAATTGCAGGCAAAGCACATTCTCCCATCATCTGTAATTCAGTCAGTAATTGAGGGGCTGCAGGACATCCATGATATTAGCCAGTCTCATTTGCTACACAGGGTAAGTGAAAAATTAACTACACTTGGCATTTCTGAAACTGATGTAAAGAATGTTGTAGACATTATGAAAACTGATGATCTTTTTCGGATGTGTAATACCCATGCACTACACACTGATAAGAGGAGAAAGTCTTTCTATAAAGCCAATTTCAAGTATGTTGAACCTGTCCCCATCTGCCTTGGTAAAAACGAATCTGGCAAGGAAAGCTTTGCTCAGTACATTCCCATTAAGCAAAGCTTAGAAGCTCTGTTCTGCTGTAAATCAGTTATAGAACAACATAAAAATTCACGATCTACAATTAAAACAAATGATGTCCTCAGTGATGTATGGGATGGCAGTAATGTTGATGACAATGTGCTGTTAAAAGATGATACAGATTCGTTGGCTTTAATCTTGTATGAAGACGCTTTTGAAGTGGCAAACCCACTTGGATCTGGCAAGAAAAAGCACAAAATTCTTGCTGTTTACATGACACTTGGAAACCTGTTGCCTTACTGCCGGTCAGGAATTGACCACATGCAGCTAGTTCTGCTGTGTAAGGAACAAGATTTTAAGTTTTTTGGCCAGGATTTGGTTTTTGCCACTCTGGTACAAGATCTTAAAGACCTTGAGGAAAATGGGGTTCTGTTAGCTGATGGAAAGGTTCACAAAGGTACACTATGCGCAATAGCAGGAGATAACCTTGGATCCCATTACATCGGTGGCTTTGTGGAAAATTTCAGTAGAAGTAACCACTTTTGCAGATTTTGTGAAATTGACCGCCAAACATTTCTTTCAGCACCCCTGACAAATGCATTAACGAGAACTGTAATGTCATATGAGCAGAATCTTAGGGATTTGGACTCAGGTGCAGCTGATATTGCTGTTGGTGTCAAATGCAATTCTCCATTTAATGACCTAAAGTACTTTCACGTATGCCAGCCAGGATTACCTCCCTGTCTAGGACACGACCTTTTTGAAGGTGTTGTGTCATTTGACCTTGCTTTGTATGTGGATCACCTTGTAAATCAAGAGATGCAGTTCACTTACACTGAACTGAATCGCCGCATTAGCCAGTTTAAGTATCTGGGGAATGATGCACGTGATAAACCAGCTAACGTTACTTATGGTACTGGGAAATTAAGTGGACATGCAGTGCAAAATTGGTGCCTGCTCAGGCTTTTACCTCTTTTGGTAGGGGAAAAAATTGCCAATCCAACTGAAAATGAGGTGTGGCAGTTAATACTTCAACTTAGACAAATAGCAGAGCTCATCTGTGCTCCTGTAATTACAGTCGGTCAGATTGCTTATTTAGCAGTTCTAATTGAAGAGTATATTGAGACTAGAAAGATGTCTTTTCCAAGTCATCCACTTAAACCGAAACACCACTACATGTCCCATTACCCTGAACTCATTGAACGTTTTGGTCCACTCATTCGCTTGTGGACGCTGCGTTTTGAGAGTAAGCACTCGTACTTTAAACAGTGTGCCAGAAAATTGCACAATTTCAAAAACCTGAGTGCTACATTGGCAGAAAGACATCAGCTTCTGCAGGCTTACCTAAATTCAGGAAGCATTTTCCCTGAAAATGTTGTGGCAGAGAAAGGGACAGAATTTCATGCAAGTGACTACAATGATGACATTCAAGGATCTGTTGCATGCTTTCACTTTGAACCAGGGAATACACTGGCATCAAATGAAGTGACAGTGAAGGGCACACTTTACAAAAAGAACCTGCATGTCATTTTGCAGAACAATGATGAGGGAATTGTGTTCGGGAGAATTCAGTTAATTCTTGTTCATAACAATTCCAGTGTGTATTTTGTCACACAAAAATGTCAATCTTTTTGTCTTGTAGACCAGGGAGTTCATTGCTTGACATCTCAAGATAAGGGTTATTTGTGTATAAACCAAGACAGCTTACTGGACTATTATCCACTTCCTAAATACTCTCTGTGTGGCTTGTCAGTTATTGTTCTCCACCATTCTTTCCCAATTCTAGAATAATGTCTGGATTGAAAGAAGCATTGAAAGATGCAGTACTGTCAGTGTTGCCAAGCCTGTCTCCAGATGTTATCAGTCAACTGGTTGAGAAGCTCACGAATCAGGGAGTGGAGGGTTTAGATGATTTGATTTATGTGAAGGAAGATGACATTTTGGAGTTCATCAGACCTATCCAATGCAGGAAACTTCTTAGTGCCTGGCAAAATCAAGGTAGAGATAAGATTGTTTATTTTAAAAAAGTGATCATTTAAAATGTTACATTGCATTACAGTACTTTTTCTGACAGATTTTTTGTTGTACATAATTTACAGAAAAACAAAACCAAACTGTGGTTTTGCAACCAGTTGATGTTCTCCCATTGGTTCCCTGTGAAGCCAGCAGTACTCCTGATGCACGTCCATCATGCTCCTCAAGCACATCAGCAAGCAGTCCAGGATCAACTGGTGTTTCACATTCATGGGCTGAAAATTTCAAAGTTCCCTGGAACTTAATGCCTGCAGGTATACAGAGTGCTATTGAGAATGACCGGAGACCTTCCCCAGCTGACCGACGACAAATGATTAGGATCCTTGCTGATGAAATGAAGAAACATGAGGAAAACCCAACCAGATCACAGTGTCTAACTGTTACTCAGCAAATAGTCAGAAGGTATCCAAAAGTGTTTGCTGACATGGTAGGTGACAGGCAGATTGTGGGTGGATATGCATCTCTTCTGTCACAACTGAAAGTACGAATAGAGCATCTTAATCGAAAAAGTACACTCAGTCATCATATGACACAAAGGAATGAAATTGGAAATACTAAAAAACGAAGTTCCACTGATTCTTATGGCTGTACAAGCTGGCAGCCTATTCTTCCACCTGGTGAAAGTTACGAAAGTATTGAAGTTAAGCGTCAAAGGATGGAGGAGATACATCGTCATGAGGGAATCTCTGGAGCACAGAGAGGGGACATTTGCAAACTCATGGAAGAGACCTATTGCCTCCAGCGTAAGATGATTAATGAAATCCCGTCCCATACCATTGCAGATATAAGAACCAAATGGCCATATCTCTTTGCACAGAGACATATATATGGCCATTTTGAGATGCTTACTGACAAGAAAGTGCTCAGACTTTTGGAATCGTCTATTCAGGAGAGTGGACCAAAAATTGTCCAGTTTTTCAAAGAAAAACCAACTAACGAGGATGTTCGGAACACACTCTCCAGTGATCAAAATGATGTTGCTGCTATGGTCCTACAACTACTTCTTGCACACTTCAAAGAGAAATTAGATGGTCTTATCCTTCTGACAGATGTAAGTAGAGATTATTCAAAATTTCACATTGATGTGCAGCATGTTTTATTGTTTGGTTCTGTTGATGATGGTTGTACTGTTTTCTTTTACTTTTTTTCAGGAATTTGCAACACCTTCGGATGTCCAGCAAGCGTTACCTTTGCCAGAAAGTCCACGCCTTATAATTCTTGGTAAGTAAGCCTTAAAGCGATACTTTAAGGCAGGAAACAAAATTACATCATGTTTTTTTTTAAGTTAGTGGAATTGATTTTGAAGGTAAGCTGTCTTAAAGGCAGAGTAGATCATTTGGAAAAGGCTAACATTTGCCTGCTACCAAAGCAATTATACAATCCCTCCCTCTAATGAAAGTCACGCCTCCAAAACACATGGGTGCGCTCGTAATTTTGAAAACATGAACAGTTCCCGATCACACGCTGGGTTACGCTAATGGTGAGCTAACGCATAAAGTGAACACAAACTACATAAGTAACATATGTTATTACACAACCCATCATAATCGGAGCAAACAATGTACCTGCCTGTCTTTTCTCCAGCGTGTAAATGCAACACTTGTTTAGCCTAGTATGACCGTTTTTGATCTACTTTTTTTTTGTGGCAGTTTCAAGAGCTGTCTTTCTTTTTGTTGCTCCTTTGGAACTGCCACTTGGAGGAACAGAGGTACCTGCACTCTGTCCACCATTGTCCTGCTACATGCACATCACACATGAGCACGATTGATAACATATAATACACATGACGAATCATTGCCCTCGGTCCAATGTTTTTTGATCCTATATCTTTCACACACGATATATATATATATATATTATAACAATACCGATGTTTCACTTTACTTATTGATTGTTATCAGGATGTTAAGAGACTTCAAACCAGCATGACAAAAATGTTTCTGGACAGGATTGCCTACCTTGCCTTTATCTTGCTTTAGCATTACCTCCATTTTAGCAAAGAAGCTGTTCCTTTATATGGTGAAAAGTTCACTGCTACAAATGTACATTATGGTATTTCTTTGTGAAAAAAGAGAAAAGACAAAAGTGTTTGTCTGGTTAAAAGAAAATTAAGTAATGAATGCTGCAGAAAGCTATACTGTAGTTCTTTTAACAGTTATGTTGAACTATTTATAAACATCTAAATAACATAACAGAAAAAGAAACAGTAGGTTTTTTTAGTTCACATGTTTTATTAATCCTTTTTTCATTTTCAGGTCAGTCTCTAAGCAACCAGCGGTGGATGTTGAGCGTGGAAGGTCAGGTTGTGTGTGAAGGAGAGCAGCCCAACATTGTCTCTGGTCTTGCAGCGCTGTTTGCCTCATTTTACAATTTTAACCTCCAGTATCAGGAAGAGGCAGCATGCACCCTTGAGTTTATTCAGAGGTTAGACACTTACGCATTTGCCATTTATATACAGTGCTGCTCAAAAATTTACACCCCTCTTGCAGAATCTGTAAATAGGTGGATAATTTGGGAAAAAATAATGTTTATTTTAATGTGGTCTTGCGCAGAGGAAGTTATTGTTAAACAGAAATGTTAAAGTTCACACAAAAAAACTGAATTTCTAAAAACAACCCAGTGCAAAAGTTTAAACACCCCTGATTCTTAATACTGTATGATAACAATGAATGTTTTGTCATAGTTGTTTAAGGGTTTCTTGTTTGTCCTGAGTCATTTATCTGTCCACTGGTTTTGAGAAAAATAATCCAGAATCTTTTTCAGCATTTCTTGATGTTTGAATTATGTCCAGTATTAACAGTATGATGTTACGGTTCATCTTTATACATTAAAGACAATCAAGAGACATACACAACTATTACAACAGATAGAAACATTCAGTGATGCTTATGAAGGCAACACTATTCATTTAAAGTGAGGAGGGTGTAAACCTGTGAAAATGATGTAAATTGTTATTGTTTTGTTTATATATTTTATTATTTAGTAATGTCCTTTAGAACATTAAAAAATTCGTATATGGTTTTCAGGACATTAAATATAAAAAATTACACCAAAACCATTTTAATATTTCAGATTTGGATTTTGAACAAAAAGTTTTTTTTATATATATTGATCTTCCCCAGTTAACAATTGTTTACACCTAATAATACAGTTAAATTGCACTATTACTACTATTATTTATTTGTTTTTCAAAATAACTGTGTAAAATAAAAAATTTATGCATAACTTGCATTCATGTTATTCGGCCTTTGTTCAGCAACTGGGAGTACACAGAAGTATGCGATTTGTATTTAAAGCAGAACATGGTTAACAAAGACAAAATGGAAACTTTTGTTTGATCCACGTTTTGTCAGTAAAGTGCAATGACTAGCATAAAATTTTAATTTTAGTAACTATGTCCAAACTATATCCAAACCAATTCTTGAACTACATTTCTCGTTAAGAGAGAGATATAAAAATAGGCATAAACATTATACTAATTTTTGTTTGTTTTTTGCCTTGTAGACGCTTTCTCGACATCAACCCAGAGCGTGGATCTAAAGCCAAGAAAGGGAAAGTTACATCAAAGAAGACTGGCCAAATTGTGCAAAAAAAGAACACTACTGTGCACCCACAGGTTTCCTCTCTTCTGAGAAAACTTACAGACTTTGAATGGAATTTTTAGACACTTCCACTATCCACTGTAATTGAACTAAAAGGAAGTAAGGTATAATGCTGTTAACAGTTAATTGCAATACAAAAGTACAGCTGGCATTTCTTTATATAATGCGTTTTTTTCCTGCTGACATTTTATTTTTTGCACAATTTTAAAATAATTTAAAACCTTTCGATTAATTAGAAGTTAATTTGTGGAGACTACTGAAAAGTTAATTTGTGGACAGTACTTGTTAATGTTCTGTTAACTGTTCAGTGAATTTATTTCGTACAGCTGACATTTCAACCAACATTTTCTGGCCTTTGCTTTTGAGAAATAAACATGTTAAGTTCTAAGACCTTTGTTTTTTATTTCCATTTGAGACTACTGATAAGGAAAAAAAGTTAAATTTTCTTGTTTTAAGGAAAGTTATATTCTGTGTAGAAATACAATTTAATGCAATATATAACACATTGTAATATTGTAAAATTAAGTAGCACAACAGTTTAATACAGTAATTAAAAATTGAAATGTAGTTTACAGTTGTGGTTCTGTAAAAAAACAGAATGTGGCTGGCAACCCAGCTGCCAGTGTTGTACTGTAAATTTACAGGGAAAAGTTTTACAGTACACACTGTAAACAAAAATTAAATTCCAGCATGATACTGTATCTGGCAACTACAGTACAATACTGTAAATGTAGTTTACAGTTGTTGTTCTGTAAAAAAACAGAATGTGGCTGGCAACCCAGCTGCCAGTATTATACTGTAAATTTACAGGGAAAAGTTTTACAGTG
>JAMKFB010000697.1:0-28481 GCA_036247105.1 Cirrhinus mrigala | reverse complement strand
CCCAGCCAGCAATGACATGTGGGGCCCAGATGAGGGCTTCATGGGCGGCAAATGTGGGCCCCATTATGGGCTTGCACCCGGGATCCACATTGGGGCCAGCCGTGGAAGCCCAGACGTACTAAAAGTGGGACCTGTAAGGGTACTGCATAGGTCTTAATTGGGCAATTCATGTCAGACCGATTTGGGCCCCACCTGCCCAAATGGGTCCAAAGTGGGCTCTCCAACATGGCTACCCAGATGGGCTTTCCATGGGATCTGTAAGAGTTTTATGTGGGTCCTAACTGGGCAATTCATGCCAAACCCATTTGGGCCCCACCTGCCCAAAGGAGTTTAAAGTGGGTTTGCACCCGGGATCCACATAGGGGCCAGCCATGGATGCCCAGGTGGGTTTTAAGTGGGATCTGTAAGGGTCTTATGTGGGTCTTAACCGGGCAATTTATGACAGACCCATTTGTGCCCCACCTGCCCAAAGGGGTTTAAAGTGGGTTTGCACCCGGGATCCACATGGGGGCCAGCCATGGATGCCCAGGTGGGTTTTAAGTGGGATCTGTAAGGGTCTTATGTGGGTCTTAATCGGGCAATTCGTGTCAGACCCATTTGGGCCCCACCAGTCTGAAGGGGTTTAAAGTGGGCTTGCACCCGGGATCCACTTCGGGGCCAGCTGTGATTGCCCAGATGGGCTTTTAGGGGGACCTGTAAAGGGTCTTAACTGGGTAATTCATGTCAGACCCATTTGGGCCCCACCTGCCTAAAGGGGTTTAAAGTGGGCTTGCACCAGGATTCAACCGTGAAT
Source organism: Cirrhinus mrigala (assembly GCA_036247105.1). Classification (NCBI taxonomy): domain Eukaryota; kingdom Metazoa; phylum Chordata; class Actinopteri; order Cypriniformes; family Cyprinidae; genus Cirrhinus; species Cirrhinus mrigala. The sequence goes on along the minus strand of JAMKFB010000697.1, from coordinate 27,688 downwards.
GCCCATATGGGCTTAAAGTGGGCTCTGTAAGGATCTTATGTTGGTCCTAACTGGGCAATTCATGCAAGGCCTATCTAAGCCCAACCATGCCAAATGGTTTAAGGAAACAATCTAAGAAAAATTAAAAAGAAAAATAGCTAAATAACAGTAGCCATCAATGTACACGGTTTACACTCACAGAAATTATGCTTTTTATTCTTTCACTTTTTAATGCTTTTTCTGCACTTTAATGCTTTTAATGTTTTATGTAAAGCACTTTGAATTGTTTTGTAAAATGAATTGTGCTATACAAATAAACTTGCCTTGCCTTGCCTTGCCTTGCCTTTACATGTTTACAGGGGACGCCCTAGCCACACACCCGGAGGCCCCGGCGGCATTTAACAAAATATAACATGAAATTGCATTACAATAACAAATTGAAATTTGCATAAACACGACAGCAAAAACATTTTTTATTTTGGTGGCACTGGCCAAGTCACTGACACAATAATTGGTTTTGAAGCATGAATTAATTGTCTTGGGTGAGTTACTAACCTTTGATGTTTCAGCAAACAGTTTGATTTAGGATATGGGCTTCAAAACCAGTTGCACTTACAGTTTAGAAATGGTTAAAACCCATATCCTAAATCAATTGAGAAAAACTGTAACACATTTTAACATTTGGTAAGGACTGTACTGTGACACTGTGTCTACACCGGATGCGAGTGGCGAGGTGCGACAAAATACTATAGAACTCATTATAATCAGTGATGCTGTCTACACTGGATGCAGCGTAGCGCAACACAACAAATCCCCAACAGTAAACTGCTGCCACGTTCTATTGATGACATACTGACACAAATTTCAAATGATTTTCAAAGGTCGCTTTGTCGCATCCAGCGTAGACAGACTTTGAGGCGCGGCGCAACACACTGTCGCGTCCGTTGTAGACACGGTGTAATGTAATGTCAATGATTTTGAGTAACAAATTACTATTCTTTCTTTAATTTATTAGATTTTGCATTGTCCTCCATTGCCGCCGTAACAGAGTTTTTTCCTGCCATCTTTTGTTTCACGGTAAGTAATTTTCTTTTGCTTTATTTAAAGGGATATTCACCCAAAAATTTTTATTTGTGGTTAACTTGCATCCAAGGTGCAGGTGACTTTTTTCTTCAATAGAACATTAAAGAAGATTTTTGTCTTTACCCGAGATGTTTGGTGCTGTATGCAAAGCAAATCAACAGCTACCATCAGTTTGAGAGTCAGAAAATAAATAAATAAATAAATTTACTGCAGTTCGCTCAAGAACTCATGAAGCACTTACATCCAGTGCTGCCCTGTATGGCAGGTGTTTTCCGGTGTACAATGTACACGGACTAGTGCACCTTCACGAAGATGTGAGGCACTTCAATCAGTCACTGAATGAAATTAGTTGTTTTCCTTTTGAAAACTACCTGCAAAAAATCAAGAAATGTGTGAGAAGTGGAAAAAGTCCCCTGGAACAGGTCACCCAGCGTCTGTCAGAAATTGAACAAGTGAAACACAACCTGACAAACAGCCTGTGTTTGTTTCTGTGAAAGAAAAAGACTGTTGCTTTCTCCTGAAAGATGACAGATATGCTTTCATTCGAGAAAAAAATGCAGACGGGACTTTTGTGTGTGAAATTCTAAACCAGCGCCACACTTCAGCATTATTCCATCAACCATGCAGCTCAAAACTTATAAACATAGTGTGCACAGAAAATGGGCAGGGCAGGATGAAAAGAGACCTCCTGCTTCAAACTGATCTCATCCGCAAAGTGGCCTGCCTTCCACAAGAAAATGGGGTTTTGATGATATGTTGTTGGTACGTGGAACATGGAAATGTATTAATTTAACACAATTTTTAACCATTTATATTAAATAAATATATATATATAATATATATATATATATATATATAGTGAATATATTTGTGCTATTTAATGCATTTAAGACGTTGTGTCTTCCTCATGCATTAATGACATGTTCCATATATATTATCCATCTGTACATGTTAGAAATTCATGCACATATATCCATTTTGCTGTCATGAGTGGACGACCTCCGCTTCTCGCCAGACATAGCGGCCAATACAACGTATGAACGAATCTCTGGAGTCTTTGATCCAAATGTTTATATTAAATATCCGTTAAAAATAAACGAATCGTTCATAATCGACCTTTTATGAAATCAGTGCCGTTTTTCACAAATCCTCTATCATATATTCCCTGAACAACTGAAACGCTATCCACCTTATTTTTCCCATAAGAGTGGGTGCAGCCATTTGTAATTTTTTTGTGTCTGGCTTCCGGTCTCATCCACTGCCAGCTATTTTAAACTGCACAAAAAACTCGTTTTGCTGCTTGATATTGCAAACTGGTGTGTCTTTCCATATCATTTTAATGTATTATCTCAATTATGAACACACTGGTTTGTAGTGCAAACTGTTTTACCGTTTACTGCGCTTCGATATTCTTCTCGTTATTTCCCTATGGCGGATTATGAACCGGACGTCTAACACATTACCAGAAAACAGCTTACTTCCGCATAGAAATAAGGTGGATACATAACATTAGCATAGGACAATTCTGTTTAACTTTAATATCTACGGCACGCACACAATTGGCCGCGAGAATTTATAATTCTCCTTTTATGGTCCGAAAAGTAAAGTAATAGTTTACATTAATACTTAAAGAGAAACAATAGTTACACGATTGTATTAACTAAAAATAGAAACTTACCTGCAACTTTGATGATTTTGGCAGTGTAAGTCGGCCAGCCATATATGCCATCGCTCTTATCCAACCCATCTAAGTAATCTTCACAAATGAAATTCCGAATATTCTCGGTCATCACAACACTGTAGGTTCCAGAGTCCCTACCCAGCTAACAAAAAAAGGTCGCCACAACGTCCCCTGAATGGCATCTGCGAACGTCCCCTGGACGTCATCGTGTAGGGTTTTTTGGACGTCATGAGGACATTGCGAGTTCGTTCGCGGGACGTTCATGAAAACATTGTGGGGACCTATAGCGAACGTTCGCTACAGGTCATTTTAATATATGTAAACATGTCATTAGTCAGATCAGACAAAATTGATCTACCCAAGGAATAAACACACAAGCTACGTTAACAATACTTTTTTATTTGTTAAAATATTTTTGTGCGTGTGTGTGTGCGTGTCTGTCTGTCGTGTGTTCCAGATGTTGGACGTTATCCAGGTCTGATTCCACCCTTATGTTCGAAACCTAAAACAATATAAATGAACAAAAATCAGCAATGGTTTTAAACCTTGACTTCGTTTTTGCATAATGACATAATATTCTATCAAACTGAATCAACTGACTACTCATTATCTGCGCGAATGACACCTGCGTAGAATTTCCCGATTGAGAGCCAACCTCTTATGATTTTTAGGCCATTGTTCCTTTTCTATGTGCGTTTATCAAAAATGCACTTAACACAAAAGCGCCAGCATATCGCTGTTTGTTCAATATTCAAGTTGAATATCTGTCAATATTGTATACATTTAATCGTTTCAGCTTTACGAAAATCTGATATATGGCAATATATGTAAAACATAATATATGTCAATGTATGGATTACACAGATATACAAAATAGCCGCTTTCAAATATGTAACATATATTTCCCGAAATACACACATATATGTTTTTATAATACATGTTCATATATGGGCAACAATGTATATGTAAATTAAATATAAGTTAAATATAAGTTACATATATTTGAACTAAAAATTTAAAGGCAAAATATAAATGGCAAAAACACAATAAGGGTAATGTTTAAAGAACTTTTAATTAACTGATCAGCTACAAAACACAATAATATCAACACTTTTTTTTAAGTTATTTAAAATGTATTTAAAGGGATAATTCCTCAAAAATGAAAATTATGTAATTATTTACTTACCATCATGTTGGTCCAAACCTGTATGAGCTTTTTTCTTCTGCTGACAAAGGACGATATTCAGAAGAATGTTTGTAACCAAACAGTTTTGGGGCTCCACTTACTTCCTTAGTCTTTACCTATCATGGAAGTAAGTGGACAACAACTGTTTACAAACATCCTTCACAATACCTTGTGTTCAGCAGAAGAAAGAAGCTCATTCAGGTTTGGATCAACTTGATGGCAGTTAAATAATACAACATTTTTATTTTTGGCTGAAGTTACAGTAAAACAATCAAGTGGCAATATAGTGACAGCTACTTTAATTCTGAACTTTTTTTTTTTTTTTTTTTTGCTGATGCAGTTCGGAGCTCTGCCATTTTGCAGTTCAAGGCTGTACCAATTTGGCCAGAAGTGGTTCCGGGATGTATCATCTTAAAAAAATGCAGAAAACTAAGTTAGAAGCACATCAATCCTAAAAAAGGGCAAGAAATCAGAAAATAAATTCATTGCTATTTTCCATCTTCTTAGGACACAAATAATGCAATTTCATGATTTTTGTTTTTTTTTAAAAACATGACTTTTTTATTATTAGGTTTGGTTGACTAAAAATCATGTGATGGCATTATTTATGATTCTCAGATTTAAACTATCACCAACAGCACAACAACGCAAAAGGACGCTAAGTTATGAAGGTTGTGTAACGTTGTTTTACTTTTCCCCTCAGCTTTATAACAAATAATGGCTTCCCCTGCGACTAGCAACAAGCCTTAAATATTGTAGAAACTGTTATAGCGACCTTCACGTCAGCACTGCATAGAAATTAATATCTGTGAGAAACATTTAGGATTGTTTAGAGCGCACATCATATAAATGTCATCATAAAGCGATATTACCTTATAAAATACATAATGTAAATGAAGTAAAACACTTACTTAAATATATATTTTAAATGAGATAAAACACTTACTCCTAGTGTTTCCCTGTTAAAAGTGACCTCCACCTCAGCACTGCATAGCAACTCAGATCTATGAGAAATGTTTAGGTGCACACAGCATATTAATATCATCATGAAGTAATATTACACATAATGTAAATGAAGTAAAACAATTACTTTTGGCATTTCTGTCTGCTCTGTGTTGTGATTGAAAGAAAATAACTCTCTGAGAAAAAGTTCACAGCACATAAATATCACTATAAATCCATATGACGTTATAAAATACAATTTTTAAATGAGATAAAACACTTACTTCAAGTGTTTCCCTGTTAAAAGCGACCTCCACGTCAGCACTGCATAGCAATTCAGATCTATGAGAAATGTTTAGGTGCACACAGCATATTAATATCATCATAAAGTAATATTACAAGTAAATGAAGTAAAACACTTACTTTCTGTGTTTTCCTTGATAAAACCAACGTACCTGTCCGCTCCGCATCGTGAGTGAAAGAAAATATTGCTCTGAGAAACAGTTTAAATACATAAATTTCGCTATAAATCAATAACGTTATAAAACACTTACTTTCCCTGTTAAAAATGACCTCTACGTTAGCACTGTAATGCAAATGAGATCTGTAAGAAACGTTTATGCTAGTTTAGAAGCATACAGCTATAAAATACATATTTTAAATGAGGTAAAACACTTACTTCTTACGTTTCCCTGTTAAAAGCGACCTCCACGTCAACACTGCATAGCAATTCAAATCTGTGAGAAACGTTTAGGCTTGTTAGGCACGCACTGCGTAACGTTAATATCGTCATAAAGTAATATTATCTTATAAAACACATATCGCAATTGAAGTAAAACACTTACTTCCGGTGTTTCCTTGATAAATGCCCTGTCTGCTCCGCATTGCGAGTGAAAGGAAATAACGTTATCTCTCTGGGAAGAAGTTCAGGAGTACACAGCTCTCGTCTGTTCCACATCGCGAGTAGAAAAATATCTTTGAGAAAAGTTTAGCGGCATACAGCACATTAATATTGTTATAAAACGATATTATATTACAAAACACATTGTGTGCGTAAGATTAAACACTTTTTTCCGTTGTTTCCTGTCCTCATATGCTCCGCATCACGAGGAAAGAAAATGGCCTCTGTGAAAAATATTCCAAACGGGTGAGGCGCGCACACGAGCAAATGTCCCGGATGTGACTAATACGGATGTAAGGCATTCATTGACTCTTAAAGTGCATATTGCAGGTTAAAAAAAAATCCAGATAAATATATGTCCGTGTATGGAAATACTATACGAACCGTTCATGCAGGATTTGAAAATGTTTTGCAAGACGCAAGGCCACAAATTTTGAAGACAAAGTGTCGATTTCCTTGACAGCGCTCAAAAACAGCTTTTTTTTCTCACACCGCGTCATATGACGTCACGAGAGGGAGTCGTTCGCCAAACTCTGTTGCTAATCAGTAGGAGCAGTCGAGAGCTAGTGTGTTTTCGGTAGTTATTTTTTATTTCAATTGATCATCGTCATGGTAAATTATTGTGTTTATGGAGGCTGCACAAACTCCAGCCTGTCAGGACATCGTGTCCACGGGTTTACTTACAATAAAAGAACGGTGCTATGGTTTGTGCGGGCGAAGAGACGGGCCTACACTAATGCATCTGCTTCGAAAAACGCGTTCACTTTACACCGGAGGATTGTCATTTGATGCAGTTTCAACATGAGATGCCGAAGCAAGAACCAAGTGAGGCTCAAAGCTGGTGCGGTTCCTTCGGTGCACACAGCACCTTAATCGGGTCCGCCGTCAGCCTGTGGTTCGTCCGAAGCCGCCAGAGATGCAGCTCGACGAAAATGTGAACTGTGCACCGTAAGTCTTGTTTTTTAACTTTTGATAACCACCAAATCAGTGAACATATTTATTTAAATAATGAGACACAACGAGATGTGTATATGTTGTTGTAAAGCACCGTAGCTACCATGTAAGCATTAGTAATATAATTTTAAGAACCGTGTAAAAACGGTACCATATGAGAAGGCATTACTGGTCAGTTAACCTCAGTTTGTTAATATTATAACCATCAAGTCTAGTCACATTGTTTGCACAGCTAATTTGTAATTTATTTTCATGTATTTATAGGGCTTTGGGAGACATTGCAAGACATGAGGATGTGTGAAGATCTGAAGCAGTGGACGCCAGTTGTTATTAACCACCTCTAATGTAACACATTATTGTGATACCCACGCTGAAAATATTTTTCTTTCAGTGGTATATGTTTGGTACATCTACATATATATAATAACAGTTGCAATGTTGTGTTTTGAGTTGGGTATTAACAGTACTATGAAATAATATATATGATTTAGTGCTGTATAAATTAAACTGAACTGAATTAAACATAAATGCAGATCTGCTTGATATATATGTATTGTAAACTTCATAAACAATTTTTTATACAGTAAGACAGTGTGTGATTGTGATTATTTTTTATTGATTGTCACCAAAATGGGGCCATTCAAAACCTTTATAAAGTCATCCTTCCTTTGTAAACTGTCCCATAGCTGACACAACACATGCAGGTGAGGGCTTCCTGATGAATACCAGCAGACAACTTGCCTGTATGCTGTCAACATTAACTGTCTTATACCAATGGCATTAAAAAGTGACTTTATAGGTATTCATGACCTAAATATAGTCAACTTGTAATTGAGAAACAAACATTTTGATATTCAAATCTTAAGTTTACTATTTATTTGTACGTATTTAGCTCAGAGTAATAAATTATCTCTACCCTAAACATACTCATGTCTGCTGGCCTGGAGAGGTGTATGCTCCTGCCTGAAGTGCATAGGCTATCTGTACAACCTGTTATGAGTTCAGACTGCAAGCCTTTAAAGCCTGGGTGCAGAGTCAGAGACAGCACATCAAGTTTGGGGGCATTTCCCACATAAGCATATAATGAAACAAAAACCCGCTATATCACGTGACGTTAGCGTCGGATATTAACGAGTCTGATGCTTGATCAACGATTATTAGTTTCTGTTACTGGTAAGTAGTATCAATACTTATAGATGACCAGTGCTATGCTTTTTCCCGATTAGATATCGTCGGCTGACACTGATCTCTCACAGACACTTGCCCTGTTCTCCTCACACCACAACTTAATTTGTCTCCTCTGACCGTTGTTCTGTTTAATCCTGGCATATCCCTGCTCTCTTGGCCACATAGCAGGCTCATAATTGTGTCTGTGGTTCGTCATACGAGTGTAAATAAACATTTAAAGTTTTCTCCGCATCCGAACGGTCATTGCGATCCATTGTTTTCCTATGGTTTACATTGACCGCTCTCCCTCTCGTTACGTCACTGCCGGTTTTGGCAGTTTTTCAGATGCGGAAGTAAAATTCTCTCACAAAAATGACTCCAGAAGCCTTAATAGCGTATTTTGAAGTATATTTTAAAGAAAATCTGGTTCCTACATTATTTTTCTATACATCAATTCACTGGAGTCGCTAACCTGCAATATGCACTTTAAGAAAAGCCACTCAACGAGCATTAAAGTGTGCAAAAAATGCATTTAAATTGCATTTCTCTGACACTAAAGCTCTTCTTTCATCTATTATACACTGTAAAACTTTTCCCTGTAAATTTACAGTATAATACTGGCAGCTGGGTTGCCAGCCACATTCTGTTTTTTTACAGAACAACAACTGTAAACTACATTTACAGTATTGTACTGTAGTTGCCAGATACAGTATCATGCTGGAATTTAATTTTTGTTTACAGTGTGTACTGTAAAACTTTTCCCTGTAAATTTACAGTACAACACTGGCAGCTGGGTTGCCAGCCACATTCTGTTTTTTTACAGAACCACAACTGTAAACTACATTTCAATTTTTAATTACTGTATTAAACTGTTGTGCTACTTAATTTTACAATATTACAATGTGTTATATATTGCATTAAATTGTATTTCTACACAGAATATAACTTTCCTTAAAACAAGAAAATTTAACTTTTTTTCCTTATCAGTAGTCTCAAATGGAAATAAAAAACAAAGGTCTTAGAACTTAACATGTTTATTTCTCAAAAGCAAAGGCCAGAAAATGTTGGTTGAAATGTCAGCTGTACGAAATAAATTCACTGAACAGTTAACAGAACATTAACAAGTACTGTCCACAAATTAACTTTTCAGTAGTCTCCACAAATTAACTTCTAATTAATCGAAAGGTTTTAAATTATTTTAAAATTGTGCAAAAAATAAAATGTCAGCAGGAAAAAAACGCATTATATAAAGAAATGCCAGCTGTACTTTTGTATTGCAATTAACTGTTAACAGCATTATACCTTACTTCCTTTTAGTTCAATTACAGTGGATAGTGGAAGTGTCTAAAAATTCCATTCAAAGTCTGTAAGTTTTCTCAGAAGAGAGGAAACCTGTGGGTGCACAGTAGTGTTCTTTTTTTGCACAATTTGGCCAGTCTTCTTTGATGTAACTTTCCCTTTCTTGGCTTTAGATCCACGCTCTGGGTTGATGTCGAGAAAGCGTCTACAAGGCAAAAAACAAACAAAAATTAGTATAATGTTTATGCCTATTTTTATATCTCTCTCTTAACGAGAAATGTAGTTCAAGAATTGGTTTGGATATAGTTTGGACATAGTTACTAAAATTAAAATTTTATGCTAGTCATTGCACTTTACTGACAAAACGTGGATCAAACAAAAGTTTCCATTTTGTCTTTGTTAACCATGTTCTGCTTTAAATACAAATCGCATACTTCTGTGTACTCCCAGTTGCTGAACAAAGGCCGAATAACATGAATGCAAGTTATGCATAAATTTTTTATTTTACACAGTTATTTTGAAAAACAAATAAATAATAGTAGTAATAGTGCAATTTAACTGTATTATTAGGTGTAAACAATTGTTAACTGGGGAAGATCAATATATATAAAAAAAACTTTTTGTTCAAAATCCAAATCTGAAATATTAAAATGGTTTTGGTGTAATTTTTTATATTTAATGTCCTGAAAACCATATACGAATTTTTTAATGTTCTAAAGGACATTACTAAATAATAAAATATATAAACAAAACAATAACAATTTACATCATTTTCACAGGTTTACACCCTCCTCACTTTAAATGAATAGTGTTGCCTTCATAAGCATCACTGAATGTTTCTATCTGTTGTAATAGTTGTGTATGTCTCTTGATTGTCTTTAATGTATAAAGATGAACCGTAACATCATACTGTTAATACTGGACATAATTCAAACATCAAGAAATGCTGAAAAAGATTCTGGATTATTTTTCTCAAAACCAGTGGACAGATAAATGACTCAGGACAAACAAGAAACCCTTAAACAACTATGACAAAACATTCATTGTTATCATACAGTATTAAGAATCAGGGGTGTTTAAACTTTTGCACTGGGTTGTTTTTAGAAATTCAGTTTTTTTGTGTGAACTTTAACATTTCTGTTTAACAATAACTTCCTCTGCGCAAGACCACATTAAAATAAACATTATTTTTTCCCAAATTATCCACCTATTTACAGATTCTGCAAGAGGGGTGTAAATTTTTGAGCAGCACTGTATATAAATGGCAAATGCGTAAGTGTCTAACCTCTGAATAAACTCAAGGGTGCATGCTGCCTCTTCCTGATACTGGAGGTTAAAATTGTAAAATGAGGCAAACAGCGCTGCAAGACCAGAGACAATGTTGGGCTGCTCTCCTTCACACACAACCTGACCTTCCACGCTCAACATCCACCGCTGGTTGCTTAGAGACTGACCTGAAAATGAAAAAAGGATTAATAAAACATGTGAACTAAAAAAACCTACTGTTTCTTTTTCTGTTATGTTATTTAGATGTTTATAAATAGTTCAACATAACTGTTAAAAGAACTACAGTATAGCTTTCTGCAGCATTCATTACTTAATTTTCTTTTAACCAGACAAACACTTTTGTCTTTTCTCTTTTTTCACAAAGAAATACCATAATGTACATTTGTAGCAGTGAACTTTTCACCATATAAAGGAACAGCTTCTTTGCTAAAATGGAGGTAATGCTAAAGCAAGATAAAGGCAAGGTAGGCAATCCTGTCCAGAAACATTTTTGTCATGCTGGTTTGAAGTCTCTTAACATCCTGATAACAATCAATAAGTAAAGTGAAACATCGGTATTGTTATAATATATATATATATATATATCGTGTGTGAAAGATATAGGATCAAAAAACATTGGACCGAGGGCAATGATTCGTCATGTGTATTATATGTTATCAATCGTGCTCATGTGTGATGTGCATGTAGCAGGACAATGGTGGACAGAGTGCAGGTACCTCTGTTCCTCCAAGTGGCAGTTCCAAAGGAGCAACAAAAAGAAAGACAGCTCTTGAAACTGCCACAAAAAAAAAGTAGATCAAAAACGGTCATACTAGGCTAAACAAGTGTTGCATTTACACGCTGGAGAAAAGACAGGCAGGTACATTGTTTGCTCCGATTATGATGGGTTGTGTAATAACATATGTTACTTATGTAGTTTGTGTTCACTTTATGCGTTAGCTCACCATTAGCGTAACCCAGCGTGTGATCGGGAACTGTTCATGTTTTCAAAATTACGAGCGCACCCATGTGTTTTGGAGGCGTGACTTTCATTAGAGGGAGGGATTGTATAATTGCTTTGGTAGCAGGCAAATGTTAGCCTTTTCCAAATGATCTACTCTGCCTTTAAGACAGCTTACCTTCAAAATCAATTCCACTAACTTAAAAAAAAACATGATGTAATTTTGTTTCCTGCCTTAAAGTATCGCTTTAAGGCTTACTTACCAAGAATTATAAGGCGTGGACTTTCTGGCAAAGGTAACGCTTGCTGGACATCCGAAGGTGTTGCAAATTCCTGAAAAAAAGTAAAAGAAAACAGTACAACCATCATCAACAGAACCAAACAATAAAACATGCTGCACATCAATGTGAAATTTTGAATAATCTCTACTTACATCTGTCAGAAGGATAAGACCATCTAATTTCTCTTTGAAGTGTGCAAGAAGTAGTTGTAGGACCATAGCAGCAACATCATTTTGATCACTGGAGAGTGTGTTCCGAACATCCTCGTTAGTTGGTTTTTCTTTGAAAAACTGGACAATTTTTGGTCCACTCTCCTGAATAGACGATTCCAAAAGTCTGAGCACTTTCTTGTCAGTAAGCATCTCAAAATGGCCATATATATGTCTCTGTGCAAAGAGATATGGCCATTTGGTTCTTATATCTGCAATGGTATGGGACGGGATTTCATTAATCATCTTACGCTGGAGGCAATAGGTCTCTTCCATGAGTTTGCAAATGTCCCCTCTCTGTGCTCCAGAGATTCCCTCATGACGATGTATCTCCTCCATCCTTTGACGCTTAACTTCAATACTTTCGTAACTTTCACCAGGTGGAAGAATAGGCTGCCAGCTTGTACAGCCATAAGAATCAGTGGAACTTCGTTTTTTAGTATTTCCAATTTCATTCCTTTGTGTCATATGATGACTGAGTGTACTTTTTCGATTAAGATGCTCTATTCGTACTTTCAGTTGTGACAGAAGAGATGCATATCCACCCACAATCTGCCTGTCACCTACCATGTCAGCAAACACTTTTGGATACCTTCTGACTATTTGCTGAGTAACAGTTAGACACTGTGATCTGGTTGGGTTTTCCTCATGTTTCTTCATTTCATCAGCAAGGATCCTAATCATTTGTCGTCGGTCAGCTGGGGAAGGTCTCCGGTCATTCTCAATAGCACTCTGTATACCTGCAGGCATTAAGTTCCAGGGAACTTTGAAATTTTCAGCCCATGAATGTGAAACACCAGTTTATCCTGGACTGCTTGCTGATGTGCTTGAGGAGCATGATGGACGTGCATCAGGAGTACTGCTGGCTTCACAGGGAACCAATGGGAGAACATCAACTGGTTGCAAAACCACAGTTTGGTTTTGTTTTTCTGTAAATTATGTACAACAAAAAATCTGTCAGAAAAAGTACTGTAATGCAATGTAACATTTTAAATGATCACTTTTTTAAAATAAACAATCTTATCTCTACCTTGATTTTGCCAGGCACTAAGAAGTTTCCTGCATTGGATAGGTCTGATGAACTCCAAAATGTCATCTTCCTTCACATAAATCAAATCATCTAAACCCTCCACTCCCTGATTCGTGAGCTTCTCAACCAGTTGACTGATAACATCTGGAGACAGGCTTGGCAACACTGACAGTACTGCATCTTTCAATGCTTCTTTCAATCCAGACATTATTCTAGAATTGGGAAAGAATGGTGGAGAACAATAACTGACAAGCCACACAGAGAGTATTTAGGAAGTGGATAATAGTCCAGTAAGCTGTCTTGGTTTATACACAAATAACCCTTATCTTGAGATGTCAAGCAATGAACTCCCTGGTCTACAAGACAAAAAGATTGACATTTTTGTGTGACAAAATACACACTGGAATTGTTATGAACAAGAATTAACTGAATTCTCCCGAACACAATTCCCTCATCATTGTTCTGCAAAATGACATGCAGGTTCTTTTTGTAAAGTGTGCCCTTCACTGTCACTTCATTTGATGCCAGTGTATTCCCTGGTTCAAAGTGAAAGCATGCAACAGATCCTTGAATGTCATCACTGTAGTCACTTGCATGAAATTCTGTCCCTTTCTCTGCCACAACATTTTCAGGGAAAATGCTTCCTGAATTTAGGTAAGCCTGCAGAAGCTGATGCCTTTCTGCCAATGTAGCACTCAGGTTTTTGAAATTGTGCAATTTTCTGGCACACTGTTTAAAGTACGAGTGCTTACTCTCAAAACGCAGCGTCCACAAGCGAATGAGTGGACCAAAACGTTCAATGAGTTCAGGGTAATGGGACATGTAGTGGTGTTTCGGTTTAAGTGGATGACTTGGAAAAGACATCTTTCTAGTCTCAATATACTCTTCAATTAGAACTGCTAAATAAGCAATCTGACCGACTGTAATTACAGGAGCACAGATGAGCTCTGCTATTTGTCTAAGTTGAAGTATTAACTGCCACACCTCATTTTCAGTTGGATTGGCAATTTTTTCCCCTACCAAAAGAGGTAAAAGCCTGAGCAGGCACCAATTTTGCACTGCATGTCCACTTAATTTCCCAGTACCATAAGTAACGTTAGCTGGTTTATCACGTGCATCATTCCCCAGATACTTAAACTGGCTAATGCGGCGATTCAGTTCAGTGTAAGTGAACTGCATCTCTTGATTTACAAGGTGATCCACATACAAAGCAAGGTCAAATGACACAACACCTTCAAAAAGGTCGTGTCCTAGACAGGGAGGTAATCCTGGCTGGCATACGTGAAAGTACTTTAGGTCATTAAATGGAGAATTGCATTTGACACCAACAGCAATATCAGCTGCACCTGAGTCCAAATCCCTAAGATTCTGCTCATATGACATTACAGTTCTCGTTAATGCATTTGTCAGGGGTGCTGAAAGAAATGTTTGGCGGTCAATTTCACAAAATCTGCAAAAGTGGTTACTTCTACTGAAATTTTCCACAAAGCCACCGATGTAATGGGATCCAAGGTTATCTCCTGCTATTGCGCATAGTGTACCTTTGTGAACCTTTCCATCAGCTAACAGAACCCCATTTTCCTCAAGGTCTTTAAGATCTTGTACCAGAGTGGCAAAAACCAAATCCTGGCCAAAAAACTTAAAATCTTGTTCCTTACACAGCAGAACTAGCTGCATGTGGTCAATTCCTGACCGGCAGTAAGGCAACAGGTTTCCAAGTGTCATGTAAACAGCAAGAATTTTGTGCTTTTTCTTGCCAGATCCAAGTGGGTTTGCCACTTCAAAAGCGTCTTCATACAAGATTAAAGCCAACGAATCTGTATCATCTTTTAACAGCACATTGTCATCAACATTACTGCCATCCCATACATCACTGAGGACATCATTTGTTTTAATTGTAGATCGTGAATTTTTATGTTGTTCTATAACTGATTTACAGCAGAACAGAGCTTCTAAGCTTTGCTTAATGGGAATGTACTGAGCAAAGCTTTCCTTGCCAGATTCGTTTTTACCAAGGCAGATGGGGACAGGTTCAACATACTTGAAATTGGCTTTATAGAAAGACTTTCTCCTCTTATCAGTGTGTAGTGCATGGGTATTACACATCCGAAAAAGATCATCAGTTTTCATAATGTCTACAACATTCTTTACATCAGTTTCAGAAATGCCAAGTGTAGTTAATTTTTCACTTACCCTGTGTAGCAAATGAGACTGGCTAATATCATGGATGTCCTGCAGCCCCTCAATTACTGACTGAATTACAGATGATGGGAGAATGTGCTTTGCCTGCAATTTGAGATAAAACAGAGCCATATTCTTCAAAAAGAGTGATTCATTTGCATTATCTGGCAATAGTGCAATATCCACCTGCTCTTCACTATCACCACAATCCATAAACAAATCAGACAGTGCATTTGAGTCTTCAGCCACATTGCATTCCTCACCATGTGGTCTCTGCACTGAAAAATTCAAATGTAGTATATTATGGCGAAACCTATCTGCTGAGGAGTTGCAGTGATACCTGGATATATGTGAGGTCAGTGTTGATGCAAAAGAAAAGCTTTTATTACACTTAAATGGGCAAGGCAGTGCCTTCTTTGATATGAGACTTCAGGTGTAAAATGAAGTTTCTTAAATCACTACATCTATCCTGACAGACACCAATGTCACAGACTAAAGTGTAAGCATTACCTAATTGCTCAGCAGACGATTTTGTGTCCTTCTTTTTGTGATCCCTGAATATATGAGCCTTAAAAGCAGCAAACTTTTTGAATCTTCTGGGGCAATCAGGAATACCACATTTAAAATAAGCATTAGGAACATGACTATGCATTTTCATGTGCTGACAGTATGATAATACGGATTCAAATGCACTATCACAGAACTGACACCACATCATTTTTATGAACAAGTTGATTAACTTACCTTGGCGCTCAATCGATCTTCATCAGATTACTCTGAAATATAAAATGAATCGAAAATCAAATCCAGGTCGTGCAAATGACATGATGAATGTTTACGTTTTAAAAGGCATACCAAAGTTAATTGGTGAATAACGTTAGTTGTGAACAGACTGAACTGTTTACCCGAGGTACCTACTTGTACAGTCCAATTCCAACGCGCTGACAGACATGAACATATAACGTTAGCACGTCACATTTCAGGCATTATCATTTCGATTTCCCATGTTCTATCATCGAAAACTGACACCATGTAATTTTGTGAACTATAACTGTAAGGCTCGGTCGATCTTTATCAGATAAAGTAACTGCTGAAATATAAATGAACAGACAATCAAATGCAGGTCGTCCGAATGGCAGAATAAAAGATAAATCAAAGTTAACTTGTGAGTAAGTTAGTTAAGAACTGACTGAACTATTCACTCGGGTTTTAACCTAACATTACGTGTGACGTTGCAGGCTAAGTTAACGTTACGTTAAATACCAACGCTTATTTCGGGCATTAAAATTTTGATGTAACATTAGATGTTCAATCGTCGAAAACGACAGGATTAACACGCCGATCGAAAAAATCTTCCACTCGTGCAAACAGTTCAGAAATGCAATCGAATAAAACAGTCGACGGTGTCTTACCGTGTCAATGCTCAGGAAAACAATTATCCATGCTGCTGCCAACTTCATTTATCTTCGTCTTTTTGCTGCATTATCCTCTTTTTTTTTTTTTTCTTTTTTTTTCTTTTTTTTTTTTTTTTTTGCTGCGTCCGTAGTGTAAATGGCAAACTTTAAAACTTTAAAACTTTAAAACTATAAAATTTAAAACTAACTTAAAAGACCAGCATGTCTTCACAAAGTATGCCCAGCTAACAAAAAAAGGTCGCCACAACGTCCCCTGAATGGCATCTGCGAACGTCCCCTGGACGTCATCGTGTAGGGTTTTTTGGACGTCATGGGGACGTTGCGAGTTCGTTCGCGGGACGAAACGGGGACGTTCGCGGAACGTCCGGAGGACGAAACGGGGACGTTCGCGGGACGTACCACGGACAATTGCGGGACGTTCATGAAAACATTGTGGGGACCTATAGCGAACGTTCGCTACAGGTCATTTTAATATATGTAAACATGTCATTAGCCAGATCAGACAAAATTGATCTACCCAAGGAATAAACACACAAGCAATAGTACATTAACAATACTTTTTTATTTGTTAAAATATTTTTCTTTTGTGTGTGTGCGTGTCTGTCTGTCGTCTGACGTGTGTTCCAGATGTTGTTCGTTATCCAGGTCTGATTCCACCCTTATGTTCGAAACCTAAAACAATATAAATGAACAAAAATCAGCAATGGTTTTAAACCTGGACTTCGTCTTTGCATAATGACATAATATTCTATCAAACTGAATCATTATCTGCGCGAATGACACCTGCGTAGAATTTCCCGATTGATAGCCAACCTCTTATGATTTTTAGGCCATTGTTCCTATTCTATGTGCGTTTATCAAAAATGCACTTAACACAAAAGCACCAGCATATCGCTGTTTGTTCAATATTGAAGTTCAATATCTGTCAATACTGTATACATTTAATCGTTTCAGCTTTACGAAAATCTGATATATGGCAATATATGTAAAACACATATATATGTCGATGTATGGATTACACAGATATATAAAATAGCCGCTTTCAAATATGCTACATATATTTCCCTAAATACACACACATATGTCTTTATAATACATGTTCATATATGGCCAACAATGTATATGTAAATTAAATATATGTTAAATATATTTACATATATTTGAACTAAAAATTTAATGGCAAAATATAAATGGCAAAAACACAATAAGGGTAATGTTTAAAAAACTTTTAATTAACTGATCAGCTACAAAACACAATAATATTAACACTTTTTTTAAAAAGTTATTTAAAATGTATTAAAAGGGATAGTTCCCCAGAAATGAAAATTATTTAATTATTTACTTACCATCATGTTGGTCCAAACCTTTATGAGCTTCTTTCTTCTGCTGAAAAAAGACGATATTCTGAAGAATGTTTGTAACCAAACAGTTTTGGGGCTCCACTTACTTTTTTAGTATTTTCCTATCATGGAAGTAAGTGGACAACAACTGTTTACAAACATTCTTCACAATACCTTTTTTGTGTTCAGCAGACGAAAGAAGCTCATTCAGGTTTGGATCAACTTGATGGCAGTTAAATAATACAACATTTTTATTTTTGGCTGAAGTTACAGTAAAACAATCAAGTGGCAATATAGTGACAACTACTTTAATTCTGAATTTTTTTTTTTTTTTTTTTTTGCTGATGCAGTTCAGAGCTCTGCCATTTTGCAGTTCAAGGCTGTACCAATTTGGCCAGAAGTGGTTCCTGGGATGTATCATCATCACAGCATCTTAAAAAAATGCAGAAAATTAAGTTAGAAGCACATTAATCCTAAAACGGGCAAGAAATCAGAAAATAAATTCATTGCTATTTCCCATCTTCTTAGGACACAAATAATACAATTTCATGATTTTTTTTTTTTTTAAACATGATTTTTTTATCATTAAGTTTGGTTGACTAAAAATCATGTGATGGCATTATTTATGATTCTCAGATTTAAACTATCACCAACAGCACAACAACGCAAAAGGAAGCTAAATTATGAAGGTTGTGTAACGTTGTTTTACTTTTCCCCTCAGCTCCCCTGCGACTAGCAACAAACCTTAAATATTGTAGAAACTGTTATAGCGACCTTCACGTCAGCACTGCATAGAAATTAATATCTATGAGAAATGTTTAGGTGCACACAGCATATTAATATCATCATGAAGAAATAATACACATAATGTAAATGAAGTAAAACAGTTACTTTTGGCATTTCCTTGATATAACTAACTTTCCTGTCTGCTCTGTGTTGTGATTGAAAGAAAATATCTCTCTGAGAAAAAGTTCAGGAGAGCACAGCACATAAATATCACTATAAATCCATATGACATTATAAAATACAAATTTTAAATGAGATAAAACACTTACTTCAACTGTTTCCCTGTTAAAAGCAACCTCCACGTCAGCACTGCATAGCAATTCAGATCTATGAGAAAAGTTTAGGTGCACACAGCATATTAATATCATCATAAAGTAATATTACAAGTAAATGAAGTAAAACACTTACTTTCTGTGTTTTCCTTGATAAAACCAACTTCTTTGTCCGCTGCATCGCGAGTGAAAGAAAATATTGCTCTGAGAAACAGTTTAAATACATAAATTTCGCTATAAATCCATATGACGTTATAAAACACTTACTTTCCCTGTTAAAATGACCTCTACGTTAGCACTGTAATGCAAACGAGATCTGTAAGAAACGTTTATGTTGGTTTAGAAGCATACAGCTATAAAATATATATGTTAAATGAGGTAAAACACTTACTTCTTACGTTTCCCTGTTAAAAGCACTGCGTAACGTTAATATCGTCATAAAGTAATAACATCTTATAAAACACATATCGCAATTGAGGTAAAACACTTACTTACGGTGTTTCCTTGATAAATGCCCTGTCTGCCCCGCATTGCCAGCGAAAGGAAATAACGTTATCTCTCTGGGAAGAAGTTCAGGAGTACACAGCTCTCGTCTGTTCCGCATCGCGAGTAGAAAAAAAAATTTGAGAAAGGTTTAGCGGCATACAGCCCATTAATATAATTATAAAACGATATTATATTACAAAACACATTTTGTGCGTAAGATGAAACACTTTATTCCGTTGTCTCCGCATCGCGAGGGAAGAAAATGGCCTCTGTGAAAAATATTCCAAATGGGTCAGGCGCGCACACGAGCAAATGTCCCGGATGTGACTAATACGGATGAAAGGCCGTATTTACACTAGTGTTCATCACAACAAGTTTAAATCTTTACTCTGAAAGTCCTTAACGCCAGGATATATATATATATATATGTTCATATATGGCCATGTATCACATTTCTATATGGGTGCTAACGTTAGCTTCAAAAGTGTTTAGGCTAACGGCCAGCAGTCTTACACGACGGACAGCCTCAGCAAACGTTGTAAAAGGTAAACTTTTCATAAAATGTAAATATTACGAGATACGCAGTGGTTACGGTACTTAATGTCTACAAGTATAAAAGTATAAATACCTTTTCGACCGGACAAAAGCGAAAACTCAAGGCCATATCTGGGGAAATCACCATGACCGTTAACTGTCACTCAGCGTTGCCATGGATACATGCGCGTACCCTAAGTGACGTCACTCGATCACCAGCTCATTTGATTGGCTTTTACACTTTTATTTTTGCGCTGCATAACAGTCTTAAATGCAATAACTAAAAAAAAAAAGTAATTTTCCTTAATAACTTGTCTTGTCAGCTTACCAACAGCTTGATAGCCTATGTAAATATTAAAAAGTAAGAACTGATTTATTTGTCTTACCTGTGTTATTTTCCACTTTCTTTTCTATTCTTCATGTTTTCCTTGGCTGCATTCATCACTCTTCAGGGATTCAACCTTATTTTATTTATGTATGGGGAACACATAGGGCCTAATTGTAGCCTAGGTTCAATTACATTATTGAAGTGTATCTTGTTTTTGATGTCGAAATGCTGAAACAGACTCGTGATTTGATAATTACAGAAGTTACTTTTTCTTTTGCATAAATTAAAGTTATTTATTTTGCCACAAATTAAAATATATAGTTTATAGTATATAATAATAATAATAAAAATAATGCCAATCTTTCCATTTTTCATTCCATTATCACAGTTAAAAAATGGATTTTGTTTTAAGGAAATATCCTTTAAAATCCAATATGGGTTTATTATTTTTTTTATTATTACTTGTCTTTAATTTAATGAACTCTGAGTTGCAAGGTGTCAGGTAAAGTCCAAGCATGGGCGACTGGATTTTTCATGTGTTGTTATGGAAATGATGAGAGACGAAACAGGGATGTTTGCAAACTGGTTCGGGCGAATGTCCTCCGAATGTCCGCCAGCGAACGTCAAAAAGAGAACCAAATGCGGACGTAAGTGAACGTCCTCAGAACGTCCGTCCGCGAACGTTACAAAGCGGACGAAATCCGGACGTCCTTAAACGTTCGACAGTGAACGTTATAAAGCGGACCAAATACAGACGTCGTCCAAACGTCCGCCAGCGAACGTTACAAAGCGGACGTACTGCGGACCTAAACCGACGTTCGTAACGTCGGGGGGACGTCCCCTGTTTGCTGGGTGCAACGTGCCTATTTGTTCGTGCTTTAGTGGCACTGGCTCTGCTCACATTTTAAAGAAATTTAGCGCGAAGAAAATCAATCCCATAATGCAACATTTACAGCCTGATACTGTATTACGATTTTTGCGGGCTGAAAACAGAAAAATACTGTACATTTACAGCCTTTCTGTTAAATATACAGTCTGATACTGGTTTATAAAAATACAGTACAATACTGTTAGAAATTGCCTGTAAATTTACAGTAAAGTTTTACAGTGTACATTTCTTCATCTAAAATGACAGAACAATGTGTTCCTTACATTTTTGAGCCACAAACTCTGTAAGATCTGTAGTGCAGCTTCAATATGTTATTTTTGATTAACACAATTAAGAAAGTCTGTTCTGCAGTGTTGATGATCACAAATCAATTTTAACATCAATAAGCTTCATGTCAATGCCACAATAAAATGTTGGAGCAATTTAATGTTATGACTGTTTGGGCATCAAGTCTGTGAAAATAGTTACTAACATTTTTGTAACATTTGTGGGATGTTAATGTGACGGAGCGGTGCAATTTTGAGAGCCAAACCCAAACTTTTACCAATAAGAGAATCCAACTACGCCACCCTACGAACTTCCCCAGGGAATAATACTCCAAAAACCTCAAAAATTGAGTGAATGATCAAACACACAGGTTCGGTTCCCTCAGAGAATTAGGCAGGAGACGCGAGTAAAGTATAAAAATTACAAATGTTTATTAATACAAAAATGTGTTTAAAATACTAGACACTTAAAAATAAAAATAAATAAATAAAATTTTATATATATATATATATATATATATATATATATATATATATATATATATATATATTATGAGATATATAAAATCTCTCAAGAAAACTGGGAAAGCTTACTTCAAATCAAACACAAATTACAAACAGAGAAAAAGAAGAGGTAATATTGCACACCAACTCTATATAACAAGTAAACAAACTAAACAAAATGATGGATACCAGCAGGGCTGAGGTACCCAACGGCCGGATACAAGATGAAGATGGAGTTTGGTTGTACACACTTCCACGCACACACCACCGTGCACTCGGATCACACTACCAAACACTCAAAGTGCTACACAGCACACGATAAAGAAGAACCACCACCACCAAGAGGAAGACCTGTTCACCCGTGGGACCCCAGCTCCTGCAATAAATCAAAAATAAACAAATAAACAATAACAAAATTGACTTCAAACACAACACAGTATAGACATCAGTTAATTGATAGAATAACCCCACACAATGTGGGTATCAACCCCAAACAAAAAGAAAAACAATGAAATGTTATAAGGATAAAATATTTGATTACAAGGTTATTACAGAGCAACTTGGAGTCAGAAGTAAATGATAACAGGCAAATCGATTTGCATTATCAAATGATAGAGAATATAAACATAAACAACCAACAAAACAACTAACAGAAAAGAAATGAAAAGTCAACCAAGGCAAACAAGCTTTACTGCCACAAAATTAAAGACAAAAGAAAACAAAAGAAAAAGGGGCATAACAGTTCTTTTATATGTCTCTCAAAAGAATGAGATCGTCACACTCCCCAAAACAAATACACAGCATGAAGCGGGGCACTAAACGTCACGGTAAGAATCAGACACGGACAGTCCTCTTTCGCTAACGATGACGACGGCGTCTGTATGACAAAAGAACTATGAGAACTTCAGCAGTCCGGTCACATTAACATGACTTAATAATCATCTATAAATGTACATAAAGTAAGTATGTATTCAGTAAAAGACTAGTTAATCATTAACAAATGCTTTCAAATGACATAAATGATTATTATTATAAAGTGTTAAAAAAAAAGTCACTCAGTTATTAAAAGTCACTCTCAAGACCAGACTGTGTGAAAGATATGATACAATATTTTATTCTTCCTTTTATTCTTCCTGCTTACTCCCTTTTTTTTTTTTTTTTTTTTTTTTTTTTTTTTAATCAAACATATTTGACAACCTTGCTGACAAAATGAAAGTGAAAGCAGATGGTTGTATATGCAGTGTTTACTCCTGAACGGAACATTTTCTTTCTTTCTTTCTTCATTCTGAAAGACTGGTCATCAAACTGTCTTTTTTATTTGCTCATGTGTAAATTTACATGTATGTAATGTGAAACCAAGGACATTTTAAGATCTTGTCTGGTAGCCGAACATTTTTATCAAAGTCTTCAGTTGTGGAGCACAATGGCACTTCCTTATTAATGTAAGTAAGCATAAAATACTAACTCAATCATGAAACACCCAAAAAATATGATTAAATATGGACAAACAGGGATTACAACATTTTATGCTCATGTTCTTTTTTTTAACTTTTATATAATTGATATAATGATGAGTGTAAACGAAAGTAGCCTACTGTTACTACAACGTATTCCATAGTTGTTAAAGTTTGAAATGAGGTTGTTTTGTACACTGTAGGTAAAATGAAATATAATAAATGTATTCCATATATAAAACTCATACATGTCCTTTCTTAATATAAGCAGAATATTTCACCTTTATGATTGAGAAAAGGAAGTCATCACTTTCTCAATGTATTTACATATAAGTTGTTTAATATCACAATTACACTCAAACTGTCAGCAATCAGAGAGGAAACAATGGCTGATTTATGTTCACTCACTCAAATTCTCAATAACCATGAGTCTTTCCAACACACATCAGTGGACATGGACATTATATGTCTGCTTGTTGTCATCACGTGCAGCATCTCATCTTACTAATCTGGTTGCCAAATTTTGAGATCTTTTATAAGTGAACATCTGATAAACCTACATTTATTCACAATGAATTGGATCTGATAACTATTCTTGGTATAAGTGAGAATATAAATTAAAAATGTTTCTTTTTGTTTTCTTTGATCATTATTTATTAATTGAATTCTCTTTGATTTCTTCACTTTGAAACCAAATCTGTGGTTATCCTTTTAAAATATTGTTCTATCAAATTCCTGTCACAAATATCTATATAATTTAATAATACATTTTAAAATACTCTGAATGATATTACAGTTACTTTGATTACATATTATTCACACAATAGCAATAAATAATTCAAAATGTATTGATCCTCAACTTTTTTTTTTATTTAAAATTTAATTTAATTAAATAAAAAAAAAACAAACAAAAAAAAACATTTAGGGGAACATGTAATATTTCATGCTGCAAATAACAACAAATTGAACATATGAAGAGTTCAGATGTAAAAGCCTGTAAATCCATCTGACGTTTGTCTTTAAAATAAGCATTTTTTTATCAGGCTCCTATGTATAGGTTTTTACCTAAGTACTGGTACTTCTGATTGGGCTGAGTCTGGGATTTAGCGAGTTTTGAAGTAAAAGTATTTGATGGACGTATAATATGTGTCGAGAGCATTCACTCAGAAGGTTTTGCATCTGAACTCTTCATATATTCTTTTTCTTTGCATTTTTTTAGATGAATATGCTGCAAGATTATCCTATTTAAGTCAATGTGATAAACAGGTCAAAAGTAGATCAAAAGTAATCCAAAAGTAACCCAAAGCAGTCAGGTTTTATTACCTAAAATGTATAATGTACTGGATTAACTACAATTTTTACAATTATTATAATTTTTAAAAATTTACAAGGTACCATGTGATGCAGAGGTCACGTTAACCAAAAATTCTCTGTCATTCTCTGTTATATCAGAAGAAAGTAATGTATTTTTGTCTATTGGTTTTCGAAACAGCATAGTAGAAACTATATTTTTCATTTGAGATATAAATACATATAAAAAAGAGAGAAAATAATATATTTAAATGTATAGCATGTATAGAAAGGTTTGCCTATGAAGTAAACTTATATTTTAGGATGTTTAGATATTTTTACTGGAGTTTTGCAGTGTAAATACAATTGTCTGAAATAAGTGTGAGCAGAACACAGGAGTTTTTAATCAGACTACTTGTCTGCATATGACATCATCAGCATCACAACACCTGTGTGTGACAGCAGCGGTACAGTACAGTCATCAGACCTGCTCATACTGTTCAACCACAGATTGAGTCCACCAGTGTCTGTTATTGTACTGACTGTGTTGCTAATCCATCAGCTATGTGAAATGCAGCAATTTAATCTCCATCGTGTGAATTTGGCTTGAGATCGAGTTGAATGATAAGAATTTTACAAAAGTGAATGTAAATGTATAGACTTTATGTTTTTCCATTTTAAACAGACAGGATCAATTCTTCACAATCCAGAATAAGGCTGTTTAATTACTGTAGTTTTTTGGTTTTGTTTGTCTCTTCATCTAGAGTCAGTGGTGGAGATCAGAGTGTTGAAATCCATCATGGATGAAACTCAAACATCTGAAGATGAAGATGTTTTCCCAGGATACAGGGATTTTGAGTAAGACATCTAATTACTATTTGTGTTATAAAAAAGTTTATTTTTGTTTATTTAAGTTCTGTATTAAAAAAATAAATAAGACCATAAAGCCTCCACAAGAGTTTTTTATAAAAATACCTTATATTAAGTATATTAAGATGTGTATTAAGATTATTATTTTGTTATATTAAGTTCTCATCATAAAGCATTAAATCTGTTGTGTTTTAGTTCAGTTCATCAGAAGAGATCAGAAGCAGAGCCCAGCTGTGTGTCTATGAAGAGTGACGGGTCTATGGTTGAGCCAACAAAGTTTAACAGTGGAGATTCACAGTCTGGTCTCAGGTATAATATTTGTATAAAAATGATTATAGCATGGCCTTTTAAATTATCATATAACACTTCAGTTCACAATTTTTGTATGAAATGACACTGATTAAAACCAAATAACACATTTTAAAATACTCTGAATGAGATTAGTTACTTTTTATTGATTACATCTTATTACGCAACAGCAGTAAATTATTCAAAATGTACTGATCCTCACAAATTCTTCTTTTTCAAACATTAAAGTACACAAAATTACATTATTTCTGATTTGCATGTAATGCAAGGATACACTTTTTTATCACCTAATATATTTACTTTAAGTACCCCAGAGTTTAAGGGGTTCAATTAATATCACATTTGCATGTTCACATGACATTAATGGTCATATGATATGCTGGTACATACATGTATATATGTGTGTGTGCGTGTGTGTGTGTGTGTGTGTGTGTGTGTGTAAAGGTTTGGAAAGGGCTTGAACCCAGCTTTCATATGGTATCAAAACCTAAAAAATGTCAAATTTCACCATGTGTTGGGTTTTCCTAGATCGCACCACATTTAATTTTAAATTTTTTCATTTAATTAAACTAAAAAAAACTAAAAAAATAAAATAAAATAACCCTCTGCAATTCCTTTATGAACGTATGTAATGTTTCATGCTGTAAATGACAACAAATGGAACATATTTTCGTTTTCTTTGCATTTTTATATCAATATGGTGCAAGATTATCCTCTTTAAGTCAATGTGATAAACAGGTCGTAATTTGAAAGACATCAAATTACCTTTTGTCTTATGAAAAGTGTATTTTTTAGTATTTAAAGTTCTGTATTTAAAAAATAAATAAGACCATAAAGCCTCCACAAGAGTTTTTCATAAAATACCTTATATTAAGTATATTAAGATGTATATTAAGATTATTATTTTGTTATGTTAAGTTCTCATCATAAAGCATTAAATCTGTTGTGTTTTAGTCCAGTTCAACAGAAGAGATCAGAAGCAGAGCCCAGCTGTGTGTCTATGAAGAGTGACGGGTCTATGTATGCGCCAATTAAGTTTAACACTGGAGATTCACAGTCTGGTCTCAGGTATAATATAAATATATTGTATAAAATGGTTATAGCATGGCCTTTTAAATGATCATATAACAGTTCAGTTCACAATTTTTGTATGAACAGTGGATGAAATGATTATAAAGTGCTCTTTACAGTGAATTTGATAATAATAAATGTAATTGATTTCTTGATAAACAGCAATTAGTATTGATGGACCCACTTTATTTTAAGTTTCTTTAACTACTATGTACCAACATTCAAAATAAATCATCTGATACAATGCAATTATTGTATACATACATATTTTTACACTGTATTTCTATTTAAAATACCTTCCTGTAATTACATCTTTAATTAATGTAGTTACATTGATAATTATACTGTTGAACCTTCTATAACACCTTAACCCACCTGTAAACCAAATCATACTACTGAACCTCTTTATAACCTGTCCCACATCAACAGCCGCAAAAGTGTAATTCAGCATGAACAGAAATAGGTACATTGTATCTAACAATTTATTATTTTGATGTAATACATAGTAGTTAAAGACACTACAGATGAAGACACGTCTATGAATCAAACAATAAACTTTACTAGTGGAGATACACAGCCTGGTTTCAGGTATAACATTTGTATTAAAATGATTATAGCACAACATTTTATATTATCATATTATCACAGTTCAGTTCACAGTTATTGTATAAACACAGTGTATGAAATTATTATTAAGGGCACTTTAAAGTGAATTTGATGATAAATATATAGTTGATTTACTGCATACAGCCAT
>JAMKFB010000679.1:636356-828332 GCA_036247105.1 Cirrhinus mrigala | reverse complement strand
TTTAATTCATAAATCAGTAATTAAAACAGTTCAAATACCCCCCTGATTATGTAATCTGTATGAAGGTTGCATTTCTTTCTAAAGGCGCGTCCAGTAGTCTACTCTGGAGAGGAGAGTTAACACTGTGTATTTCATCTTTGCCGACAAGGGCACATAAACACTAGTGTATGAATAAATTAAAATATCATTTTTTCATGCCACATTCATAAACATTAGGCGACATTTGTCTGTGCTTTGTGGCAAACTTCATGCGCGTGCATAAGCGCGGGAAAATATTAAGATTCGTTTTGTATTATTAGCTTAAATATAAACGTGCGGTACGTTAATAATGGCTTAACGACTAGTTAAGCCCTATTAAATAACCACGAGACATCTCAATTTTTAAAGCCTTTAATGCGGATTCCGTAGTCGGGTAAATTCCGCTTTCAGAACTCTCACGTCCCTAACAATGATTTTTTTGCAAATCAGTTTCTGTGAATGAATGACTTGTGCTACTACTGGTCGCTTTGGCCTTCATCAACAGCCGCTTGCGACACCTGCTGGTGAGCGACTGACAGCAGCTGGAGATCGTGCATCGGTGCTCTACTGCTATTCCTGCAGCTCCCGGATGTGAAATGCCGAATTTTCTGACGAATTTGAACCACTGAATTTGTGAAAGCGAATTTGTAAAGTGAAATAAAATGGACTGAAATTTGCTTGTCGAATATTATACATCGTATTTTTAAACAGATTGTATATTTGGGAAGTGAATTCTGAAAGGTGAATATGAATTTTTGAATTTTTAGTTATTAAAATGTGGGTGAAATATTTTGAATTGAAATATTCACAGCTTAAATAAACAACTGTGTTAAATTTCAGTACCTAAAAATGCGAGGCCTGAAAATACAAGGCATTAGAATGCAAGTGAGACTTGAGATTTCAAAAGTTCTGGTACTCAAAAGAACACTAATAACTAGTGCTGTCAATCAATGTCAACTGACATTTCTCTGTAATTAATTATGATTAATCACATATTAATATAATGTCATAATTTCACACTGAATCTCCAAATTAATGTAGAAACAACATAAAGATGCTATATTTTAAATGTGTTTAATGGCATCTTTTTGCTAAGCAGCCTATTATTAATGAAGGCCAGTATCACCGATACCAATACAGCTACTGATGGCTCTATTAAATGTGTTTTTCCCTCATTTTTAGTCATAAATTATAGCCATTTAACACTACAGTATAATTAAAACCCATTATTTTTAACATTTAATGGTTTTTGATAAATATAACAACTTTTAATTTAGGTGAACTTAAAACAATCATCACATAATCTATAAATTGAATATATATTTACATTTTTATTTAAGTAGAGCAATGAGTGATTTCTCCTTTTCTTATCTTCTCAGATTTACACTGCCGCTCAAAAGTTTGGGATCAGTAAGATTTTCAGTGTTTTCAAAGAATTCTTATATGCTCATCAAGGCTGCATTTACTTGACCAAAAATACAGAAAAAAATTTAATATTGTGAAATATTATTACAGTTTAAAATAGTGGTGTTCTGTATTCATGTATTTTAAAATATAATTGATTTATTCTAATATGCTAATTAATTACTGTTAATTATCAATGTTGGAAACAGTTGTGCTGCTTAATACATTTTTGGAACCTGTGATTCTTTTTTCAGGATTCTTGATGAATAAAAGGTTAAAAAGAACAGAAATTTCTTTTCTCAAGTCAACATGCTTTTTTGTTTCAAAGACATTTGTCATTAATTTTCTTCTATACAGTATTAACTGACAAGGAATCATTAATTAATGGTCACATTATCATTGTTTTCATCCTTTCTTATTCAAGTATTTCAATAGCTCTTGAACATTTATGAATCAGAATAACTAATAAAAGAAAAGGTAGAACAAAAACATGAAAGAATCTGCTATATAGTCGCATTATCACTAAAATATGAATTCATGTATAAGTCAAACCTCAGTATGTTGAGTTGACAGTTTGGACTCTTCAGTCCAGCACACAGTAACTTCACTGCTGAATCCTGCAGGTGATTGTTACTCAGGTCCAGCTCTCTCAGCGGGGAGTTTGATGATTGTAAAGCTGAAGCCACAATTTCACAGTGCTGAATTGTAAGATCACAGCCTACCAATCTGAAAAAGGGAGGACTTTGGTTAAAAAACATGTTCATAAGATGGTGTCCCCAAACGACTACGACTATAAACTAGGGCTGTCAAACGATTAATCGCGATTAATTGCGTACAAAATAAAAGTTTGCCTAATATATGTGTGTGTACTGTGTGTAATTATTATGCATATATAAATACAAACACATTCATGCATATATTTAAGAAATATTTACAAGTATATGTATTTATTATATTTTTTATATAATTTATATTATATATATATATAAAATATTTTCTACATAAATAATATATTACTCTTAAATATATACATTAATTTGTGTGTATTTATATATACATAATAATTACACACCGTATACACACATATATTAGGCAAGCGCAAACTTTTATTTTGTATGCGATTAATCACGATTAATCGTTTGACAGCCCTGCTATAAACAGTATATATGTCAAAAATACTGCAAAGTAAACAATATTCACCTCTAAATTATAGACCACTTATTTCTAAAAACAGTGATTAGTGTTATCTCTTGTAATAATGAATAAATAAAATGTTGTAAAGCACTTAAAAAAGAAATTAAAAAACTCAATCAAAACTATGACATTCAGCAAAATTCAGCATTGGAAACCAATACAGTGTTTTTTTTGTGTGTGTGTGTGTGTTTTGTTTTTAATAAATGTACTCTTATTGTAATAACCATACTTTTTTTTAAATAAGGACAGGAAAAAAAAAACTTAATCACATTCACAGAAATATACACATTCATTGACATTCATTCGCCTTTGATCTCATATCTGCTGATCCATTGCGAAAAATGAAAACTGTCCATCTTGACTGCATTGTTTTCACACCTTCTCACTCTAGACACCTCTTGTCTAAATTTCAGAGTTTCTCGAATAAAAAAAAGCGTAAGAAGGGACTTTGTATTGTCCATCTGGAATTGATTGGATTGTTGAATCATTGTGGTTTGTTGATTCCTGCGATCATTTCATGAGTGACAGTTTGCTGGGGCAGAATGATTCAATAAATATTGGTATTAAAATATTTCAAACAGTTTTAGTACTCTTTTTTTTCTCCAACAGCATGTTTATCCAAGGTGTGTCATGAAAAACCGTTATCAACAATAATTGTGATATTTAAAAAAAAAAACAAAGTATTGTTATCTTGTTGATATTTCAAAATTAAAAGTACACAGTATTAAACTCTCACATGTAATTTGTTTCATTCATTCTCAACGCCGGTGGGCACCCTGGCAAAGAAAGTCCACAAGCGAGACTTGAAGGAGTAATAAAACCAATGACTTTCCAGGAAATCCCTTGTACAAAGGCATCCACCTATCGCTTGCTGTAACTCAGTAAAATGCTGCTGGAAATGTTTAAATGAGAATTAACACACCATTGCAACAGCTTATGTTTTATCTGTGCTCTTCAAGCCATCTCCGGTATTTTTATAAGGATAATGTATATTTATAATGCAATGATAATCAACAGCCTTTATCCCTGTATAGAAAACTGTATAAAGAAGTATCAGTTCACAGAAGGAGGTCATTTCAAAACTCGATTGTCACTATTAAGTGAGTTTGAAGTAAAAATATGTTGTTATTGTCATACATTGTCGTACTTTGATGCTGTACTGGTGCGAGAAACAAATCTTTTCAATGCTTTAAGTCAACATGCTTTGTGAAATGATTCACTGTTTTGAATCTTTAAACACACACGCTGGTGACGCCTGCTAGTCAAAACCATGTAAATGCAACAAAACCTCATGCAAAAATACAGCTTTTACAAACCCAATGCAAATGTTTTACTCAAAGTACAATAAATTAAATGCAATTAATAAATTATCACATACCATTAAATATGAAGTATCTGTATAACATGCATTTTTATTAATTTGAAGGGTTTGTTTTCTTTATTTTATGGAGGGCTTATTTAATTATGGCAAAAAAAAAAAAAAAAAAAAACTATTATATGTCTCTAGATATTGCGATACATTGTTATCACCATTTGCAACACCCTAAGGACGGCCCTGCTTCTTACCATAAAATTAGGCTGGAAATTTATCATTCTACAGTATTGTATACTGTAATAAAAGCTATGTCAATTGTCATTCCATTATAAATAGACTTTATTCTTGTAAAAAATATTGTCCATATTAGGGATTTCCTGGAACGTCTATGAAACTGAATCAGAATCTTTATGTATTGCAATATAAATTTTTGGCCAGGGAGGGTTGATGCTTATGATTGAAGATTATGAGGGCACATGAATAAAAAAATTCATATATAATAATGGTATGAGGGGATTATTTATTTACACTTTAATGGTGACTAAGAATATTGAGTAAATTCATTCAAAACAGGAGCATACTGTGGCAATTTTAAACTGTCAAAATGAAACCAATGAACAATGAACAAAGGCATATCACCAAAGATACATCACAGCTGATGTGCCAATAATAGTGCACATCCCTAGTTTTTAATGTTTTCTTAAAAGACATCATTTATATTTTATGCTAATGAACACAAGACCAAATAATACTCTTCACCTCCATCAACCATCAAAATGTAACAAATGTATGTTTGTATTTTCACACTTACAGAGCTTTTCTGCAGTTCCTCACAGCAGGTAACAGTCTCCATCGACACTCTCTTGTGTTGAACTTGTACTTGTTAAGGTCAAGCTCATCCATCGCCTCCTCTGACATCAGGATCATGTTTGCCAAAGTTGAACATTGTGTAAGAGAAAGACTTTTTTCTTTTGATTTAGAGTTTAAAAATGCCTGCATTTCTTCAACAACAGAGTTATCCTTCATCTCAATCAAGCAGTGTGACAGATTTAGCCATCTGTCAGGACTGACATTATTTTGTTGATCTTCTTTGAGGTTTTGGATTATTTTCTTGATGATCTTTGGGTTGTTCTCTGTGTGTATCAGTACATCCTGTAAGAGTCTCTGATTGGACTCCAGTGAGATGCCATGAAGAAATCGAAGGAAAAGATCCAGGTGTCCATTTTCACTGCTCAAGGCTTTATTCACTGCTCCCTTCAGAAACTCATCCAGAGGAACATTTTTACGCTGAGTTCTGTACATTCCAGTCAGGAACATTTTCAAAATCTCACTGTTCTTGTGTAAATAGCAGTAAAATACATACAGTGCTGCAAAAAACTCCTGAAAGCTCAGATGTACAAAGCTGTAAACCTTCCTGTGATTAATCACAGATTCCTCCCTAAAGATCTCAGTGCAAATCCCAGAATACACTGAGGCATCAGTGACGTCTATGCCGCTCTCTCTCAGGTCCTCCTCATAAAAGATTACATTGCCCTTCATCAGCTGACTGAAAGCTACTTCAGCAAGTTTCACAATCACTTCTCTGTTGGACTGCAGGAGTTTCTCTGAATCTCTCTGTTCATATTTCTGATTCCTCATACGTGTCTGAGTGAGCAGGAAGTAGATGTACATTTCAGTCAGAGTTTGAGGGATTTCTGCACTGAGATCTTGTTTCAGGAGGTTTTGAAGCACAGTGGCTGAGATCCAGCAGAAGACGGGTATGTGACACATGATGTGGAGGCTTCTTGCTCTTCTGATGTGTGAGATGATTCTGCTGGCTTGATGCTCATCACTGATTCTCTTCCTGAAATATTCCTCCTTCTGAGTGTCATTGAATCCCTGAATTTCTGTCACACGGTTGATGTATTTAGAGGGGATCTGATTGGCTGCTGCTGGTCTGGTGGTGATCCAGATGAGAGCAGAGGGAAGCAGATCTCCTTTCATGAGGTTTGACATCAACAAACTCACTGATGAAATCTCAGTCACATCAGAATCTTTCTGACTGTCTGAAAACATCAGTGAAATTCTGTTTTCATCCAGACCATCAAAGATGAACACAACTTTACATTCATCATAAGTCTTTGAGTCCAGATCTTGAAGTTCAGGATGAAAGTCAAGCAGAAGTCTGTGAAGACTGTACTGATGATCTTTAATCAAGTTCAGCTCTCGAAATGGAAGCACAAACATGAAATCTACATCCTGATTGACTTTTCCCTCAGCCCAGTCCAGAATGAACTTCTGCACAGAGACGGTTTTTCCAATTCCAGCAATGCCTTTAGTAAGAACAGTCTTTATTTTGTCTTTCTTCTCTCTTCTCATCTCCTCATATCCTTGTTCAGGTAAAGGATTAAAGATGTCATTGCAGTTGATTGGAGTGTCTTGGAGTGTCCTGTATCTTTTCTCCATCTGCAGCACTTCATGTTCTTCATTCACTCCTTCACTCTCTCCCTCTATGATGTACAGCTGTGTGTAAATCCTGTTCAGGAGGGTTTGATTCTCTTGTAGTTTGATTCCCTCAAATAAGCTCTCATACTTGCTCTTCATGCTGGTTTTGTGCTGGTCTTTGACTCTCTGCAGATCATCATGCACTGGTTGGTGAGAATTGAGCTGCAGATCTTCTGTGTCATGATGACTGATGTGACAGTGACAGTGTGAGGACTTGCATTTCTGACAGGACACACATCTGATCTGGTCAGCTCTCCCACCACTGAAAATACATTTAGATGAACAAAGAGACATAAACAAACATAAAATATATTTACCAAAATACAGAAAATTTTTAAATGTCCATTTACATGCCTCTCTTGTCAAAAAAAAAAAAAGGTGTTCATTTAACAGACTGTAAATATTGCCATGATTTCTATATGTTGTGCCAATTTAATTCCTGACATCAAATTCCTCAAAGTTCTGTTCTACAACCAACATTGATTCTCACACACTGTAGACCAGAGATCCTCAATTACTTTTCATAAAGAGTCCGTTTTACAAACCATCATGATCTATGTGCATAAACAACACAAAACTAAACTGTTTGGTCCACTCACTTTTGAATGGTCTATTTTTCAGTGTCTACTTTTTTCACACTCCGATCACATCCAGTGTAGAGAACAACTGTTTTTTTTTTTTTTTTTTTTGTCAATACTGCTGCAATACTCATGCCAACAACAAGCTTACAGTGACAACACAATGACATAGTGACTTCAGCACAGGACGACAGGACCAACATTTATCTCTCACGGTCTGAATGTGGACCTCAGACTGAACCCCGCTGTAGATTAATGATGCACAGCAAAGATACTGATTGCAGATAATGACCTGCATATTTAAAGTATGAATGTCATAACATCCAAAATAAAAATGACAGAGAGAAGCACAATTTAAAACAAAAAGAAAAAAAAGGTTTATTTATTTAACAAAGATCTTGCTGATTCTTCCTTTAAAGTCCAAAAAATCCAGGTGGATGCTGCACACTGGTGGTGGGTGAGGAGATACACCCTCACAATATAAAGTGCTTTGAGTGCTAAGAAAAGCGCTACATATATGTAATGAATTATTAGTATTATTAGTAGTAGCAGTAGTAGTATTTAGTTTTGTGTTAATTATGGCAAAAAAACTGAAAAAAACAACATAAAATGCTGCCGTTCATTTTGAAAGCAGACAAAAATTAAGCTCTAATTCTATAAACTTAATGTTTCATGTTTTTAAGTTTGGCATAAGGTAGCTCCACACTATGCTTGGTGGAAGCAGTGATGTCAAAAGACATGTTTCACTGAGGTCAGGGTTGATCGATCTGAACCGAGTTCAGAGGTCGGATGTCCGACTTCAAGCAACGTTACAAATGTTATTTCCAAGTAAGAGGTGGGAAAAAAAATCAAAATTTCACGTTGTCTGGAACGCAGCATAAAACACCAGGCTATTTATACACTGACACACCAACAAGATAACAAGACACACCTGGGGAAGCAATCAAGGGGACCAATTAAACAACAGGACCACAAATCAACTAAAAATGGCACTAGAGATGGGAAGCAGCACAAAAGTCCACACACACAAACAGAAGGGAATCATGACATTGGCAAGCTCCTCTCTTCTTGATTGCAGCACTTTTCATCCACAGCATCATACTTCCTCCATACTACTTATAGAGTTGCTCTAATGCATGTTTTCTTCTTTGCTTTGAAAATAAATAAGTCGTCTTTAAAGTGATATCGGTCTCATCCTTATCTCTTTGACCTTAAATTCAACCTTGAACATCATACAAATGTTATATTCACACAAATAAAATACATATGCAACAGTTACATCACTTACAGGGAATAATCAAAATAATAAATTAATATACACAATATATGAGCTAACTACTTCAAAACAATGAGGCAGAGTAATTGTACTCTCATGCATATTATACAACAATATACAGTACTGTGCAAAAGTCTTAGTCACATTAGTGTTCACCCCCAAAAATAGTTTTAAACAAGTTATTTATATATTTTGCTGCAGTGTGTCATTAGGAAACATCAGTTTACATTTCCAGACATTTTTCAGTGCTGAAAGTTGGTTGAAGGTGATACTACACCTGATAAGAAAACCCTTGATGCTGATTTTGACTAATCACAAATTGTTACTGCAGCAAATATTTGTGTATTGTTGTTTATGATACTCACACAGGGTCAGAGGTCACAGCAGGTCCATCACTGAGATGAGGGGGCTGATGCATGGATCTGTTACTCTTCATAGACACACCGCTGAATCCTGGAGATGTTGTTCTCTGAGTGTCAACATCACTGAGTTCAGGGGGCTTCTTCATGGAGATGTTACTCTTCATAGACACACCGCTGAATCGTGTAGATGTTGTTCTCTGAGTGTCAACATCACTGAGTTCAGGTGGCTTCTTCATGGAGATGTTACTCTTCATAGACACACAGCTGAATCGTGTAGATGTTGTTCTCTGAGTGTCAACATCACTGAGTTCAGGGGGCTTCTTCATGGAGATGTTACTCTTCATAGACACACCGCTGAATCGTGTAGATGTTGTTCTCTGAGTGTCAACATCACTGAGTTCAGGTGGCTTCTTCATGGAGATGTTACTCTTCATAGACACACAGCTGAATCGTGAAGATGTTGTTCTCTGAGTGTCAACATCACTGAGATTAGGGGGCTCTCTCTGTCTACAGTGTCTCTGAGTGTCAGCAGAAGTCTCCTGCTCTTTCTCCTCATACAGACTCATTTTACAGCTTCACGTTTCTGCTTCTCTTCTTCCTAGATGATAGATTTGTATTTTAGGCCTGTATGTGGAAACAGAGAACATACACTGAAATTTGATACAATCGTGTTTCAGTTCTTGCTGGTGATCAGAAGTGAGAACAGTGACTGAAGTGTCTGACAATTTTAAAATGTTAAGACAGTAAGTCTGGCTACATCTAAAATTGCATAATTTCCTACTATATATCAAGCTAATCGACATAGCCTTTATAATACTATAAAAAAGTATGATTTCATCCTCATTCTGTGATATGAAACCATGGCTGAGCACAAAACGTTCGACTCAACTATGTTATGAAGTTAATTTGGAGAAAAAGCATGTCCATAAATGATATCTTTGTTGGACAATGGGTTTGTAAACGGCTCATACACATGCAAAACTGAAACCAAAAACCTGATACTCCGTCAAATTAGATCTGTGCATTACGTTTTTGAGTGTATATGCAAATTAACACCCCTGCCACATCTATGTAATGTTTTTCTTTGGGTTTTTTTTTTTTTTTTGGTTCTTTTGGTTTTTTAAAATTAAATTTCATGTTTTTATATTGGTACTTTAAATAGATATGTTTAAAACGTTTCTTTTATGTTGATTCAGTAAAAAGCATTAAGATGCCACTACTTTCTAGATGACAGAAAATAATTTTCATTTTTCAGTAATCATCAATAAGGTTCGATGTTTTATTATGAGATTTTTATACGTTTCTCAGATTATTTTAGTTCTATTTTACCGTTTAAACTGTTGGTTTTCACTGCCTTTACTTGGTTTATTTTGAATTTGATATGACCAGCATATCTAACATTAAATGCCCATATTCTATCATTAAGTTTTATTTTTAACAACATGACATGAAAGAAATAATATCATCACATAATACAGGTAAATGGGAAACACTTTACAATTAACAACTACATTGGTTAAAATGAATATAAACAAACACTGTTCACAGCATTTCTTAATCTTAGTCAATATAATACTTATAAATATATACAAGATTGTAAATGTTCTCATTGGTTCATAACGTTTGAACAAAAAAATATTGTGTTTTTAACCATTAACACTAAATATGGTTTATGTTTTAAATTATTGTGTATTGTACATCATGATACTTAATACATGGCTCGCTTGTACATACTGAAACACACCTTATTTAGGTAAATAGATTTAAAGGAATTATTGAGCCTGTATAAAAAAAATAAAAATAAAAAAATAAAAATAACGGTGTACTCCTAAAACAAGCTTTCAGCTATATACAGAATACTAGGTCTATTCTGGTTGTTTTACAGTTGTTTCATGTCTTTATATCAAACAGTCTTTAGTTTAATTAAATTAGAATACACACATTGACACTACTCATTTTTTTTTTAAATACTATATTTTATGTATCTGCATCCACTTTTTGACTATTCATAATAATTCATAATGATGCCAGACCCAGTAACCACCCCCCCAATTATTAAATATTAAAGCATAAAGGTATAAAAGTATATAAAATTTAAAAACAAACATTCAGTACTTTTCACTTTTAAGTACATAAAAATCAAATACTGTTTTACTTTTACTTGAGTAAAATTGAAAAGGAGTACTTAATACTTTTACTGGAGTATAATGTTTTATTAGGGTATAAAAATTATACCCTAAAAAAGATTGTCTGTACTCAAGTAGGCCCTGCATAATTTGTGATGTTCGTCATTACTTCCAAGTTGGCTTGCGTGAGTAATAGAAATATAACGAGCATTTGCGCTAGTGTCAAACAAATGTCTAATGTTTTTAATACTAATATAAAACTAAGTTAACCGCAGTGTGTTTAGGTATGTTTGATTAGGATTAGAGACTGAGAATGTGCGTCAGTAGGAAGTAGACCCACTACAGGCCTAGAGTTGAAAACTGTCCTAACCGCGCTGCTCTTCTAGTCAGAAAGACCGATATAAAGTTGGTTCGACGTTTGACATTGGATGTTAGACAGATATTCAGCCACGAAAAACTTCAATACATTCTTAGTGAATGAGTACAGTTATATACAAAATGTCTTATCTGAAAAGCATTAGAAGGTAGAACTGAACACACATCGCAGTTTAGTTGTTTTAATCTTCATCGATATGTTGCAAACATAAAGGCTCTAGCAGCGGTGAGCTTGCGTTTAGGTCAGCTAGGGACCGTCTACAAAATACATGTGAAAGGATAAAACGATTAATGGTTTCCCTTCTGAATGTTTTTTTTTTTTTTTAGTTAACAAAACAAGAGCAATTTGTGCACCAATGTGATAAAGATATAAAGACAAACACTTATAACACTCACTTGCATTTAAATAAGAAATACTGTAAACAAGATATGTGATTGCGGTTATATATTATGACTATTATTAAATAAATAAAATGAATAAAAGCAAAACAATATTAAAATTCATTATCATTCCATAATACAGTGGTTATGCAGTAGGATTATTCCAGGTCCTTCTGAGAACATTTTAATGTTCATTGTATTCACAGAACTATGACACCAAAAAGTTGTTATTGAAATAAACCAATAAATAAATTCATTTAAAATAAATACACTTCTGTATCACCTTCATGGTGTGTGTCTTGTTTCTGTTTTTATAAGAACATTTTTATATTTGTTTTAGTCACAGAACTATAACAGAACACATGCTTATGAAATTCAACAATTCAGTCAAAGCTGGCAAAAGTGTTGTTTTGCCATTGAATTAACTTGAATTTGAAAATCAATCTAAATATATATATTTATGACACTGTTTTATATCACAACTTTAAAGGCTGTGTCTTGTTACAGATTATCAAACATTTTGGTGGTGGTTTTAGCCACAGAACTATAATTGAACACCCCAGCTAGGAATGTCATTGTTGTAAGAATACTCAGAGAACATTATATTCTGATGTTTTCAGTGGCAAGTTTTATTTTAGTTCCCAGAATATTCTCATAAAAGGTAGAATAACATTCTCTAAAAACATTCTACAAGTGTTTATTAATAACAACATTATCCTCTAACATTCTAATAGATTTAAGTGGGAAGCTTCACATTGGATATTGGATGTGGACTCAAATGATGCTCAGAAGTCAAATTTAGGTTGAAGTAAAAACCCAACCTTTATTTACAAAAGGTCTTATTGAGTTTAACAGAGGTTTAAATGTCGATGTCCATTTGAAAGTAATAGTTTGGTTTGATGTTACCATTATGGTGAGAAGTGTTTGCTTTAGTTGGGCAAATTGACTCCTGACTTTCCAATATTTTCTTCTAGCAGCTGTAGTTGTGTTTGTTACTAGTGATGAGTCGTTCTTGAATGATTTGTTCATTTTGAATGAATCTTTAATGTGACTTGCGACGAACGAGTCGTTTCGGGAAGTAATTCGTTCAGTCGCACATGCGCAACATTCTATTAGGTTCTGTACTGGAATTAGTTCACCTGTTTTTAGAGTCGTTTGTTCACGTTACGGGGCTGTCACGTGATGAACGAACGACTCAAACCCGTAGACTCGAGAGATGAACTAATCAATACTTTCTCTCGCTCAGACTGCATAGGTTAAGCTTACGGGGCTGTCACGTGATGAATGAACCACTCAAACCCGAAAACTTGTCAGATAAGAGGCGAGGTGAGCGAATCATAGACTAAAGACCCAGGTAAACAATGAATTAATATTTTCTGTTTCTTATAGCATTATAGTTTTGTTTTGTTTGAAGTGTGATCAACGTTTGTGTAAGCAGTAGATGTGTTAGGGAGGTAACAGGTAACATTTTAATTATATTTTGCTAAAATGAACGAAATGACTCAAAAAAAGATTCGTTCATTTTGCTGAACGAGACTCAAAGGTCCGAGTCAGTAAAATGATCCGAACTTCCCATCACTATTTGTTACGGCAAAAACAGCATGAGAAAATGTGGTCAGCTGATGGTCATCTATGATCACAGTGACATAGTGATCTCTTTTCATCTAGACTAACTTGACTGCACATTGTGGCAACTCAATAATTCAGAAAACAGATATTTAGCAGAATTTTAATTATAAAATTTTTAAGTTTTAAAACAAACTAAATTTCTTTGACACAAACCTCAAGTGTGTGAATCTCAACAATGGTGACTTGCTGCAATGTATTATGGCTGCATCATAAAAAAAACTAATCTAGGTCTCCCAGAATGCATTGCAGCATGAAGCACATCACCATTGTTGAGATTCATACACTGATTCTTGATGTTTGTGTGTGTTGAAGCACTCAATAATTTAAAATGACTCTTGAACAGTGTGTTTAAAAAAAAAACAGGTAGAAATACAGAAAAACCTATTTTTTTTTCTTGCAGTTCTTACCATAACAAAGACAGCTATAACTGGTAGAGAAAACACTGAACGGAGTCAAATTGTCCAACTAAACCAAACGTTTCTCACCATAATGGTGACATCAAACCAAACTATTACTTACAATTAACATCCAAACTTCAGTTAATTTCAATAGAACTTGTGTAAATGTATGACAGAAATAAAGCCAATCTGGTTTATAATAAGTGAAGCTGGTAATGCTGTTTTTGGAGTTATGGAGCTGGAGCCTGACATCAAACAAAGGTTGGGTTTTCACTGTCAACCAAAATGTGAATCTGATCAATGTAAGTCCACATCTAGTGTGATGGGAATCTTTATTAGAATGTTAGAGGATAATGTTCTAACAATGTTATCAATAAACACTTGTGGAATGTTTTTAGAGAATGTTGTCCTACCTTTTAGGAGAATATTATGGGAACTAAAATAAAACTTGCCGCTGAAAACATTTCCTGAATATGAAATATTTCTAGCTGGGACATATCTATTAAAAATAAAAGCAATACATAATTTAGTTAAAAATAAATACAATCTTCTATCTCAGGTTTAAAGGCTGTGTCTTGTTACAGATTTAATAAAGAACATTTTGCAGTAGTTTTCATTGTCAAAAGTGATGCAGAAGTCACGCTATTGACATTTAAAAATCACTTGTGAAACCTTCAAAAGAGTGTCCTGTATTACTGCCCCCTAGAGGAACAGATGCTGTTTTGACTGAGTTTGACATTCAAACTTATAAATTAATTTAAAATCAATACAGTCTTCTATCTTAACTTCAAAGGGTGTGTTTTGTTACTGGTTTCTAAAAGAACATTTTGGTGGTGGTTTTAGTCACATAACTATAGTAGAACACACACTATTGAAAATGAAACCAATGCATGAAGTAGTTTAAAATAAATACAATCTTCTATCTCAGGTTTAAAGGCTGTGTCTTGTCACAGATTTAATAAAGAATATTTTGCAGTAGTTTTTATTGTCAAAAGTGATGCAGAAGTCACGATATTGACATTAAAAAATCGCTAGTAAAACCTTCCAAAGAGTGTCCTGTATTACTGCCCCCTAGAGGAACATACTGTTGTTTTGTCCGAGTTTGACATTCAAACTATTTTAATACATTTATTTAAAATGCATAGTTTTCCATCGCAACTTCAAAATCTGTGTCTTGTTACTTGTTTCTAGAAGAATATTTTAATGTTGGTTTTAGTCACCAAATTATAAGAGAACACATGCAACTCAAACTGAATGTCAAATTCAATACATCAATTAGACAAAAAGATAAAAGATACTGTACATTTGAGTAAAATATTCAGGACGGTCCCATATGTTATTTCAGTGATATGTAATATAGAAAATGTATTCAAACAGGAAATGATACTGCTCCATAAACACTGATATTAAAAAAAATAAATATAAATAATAATAATAATAATAATAATAATAATAATAATAATAAAAATAATAATAAAAAACAATACAGAAGGTATTTAAACAGCAAAAATCATGTTTAATAATTACAATTTTTGGATAACTGCAACTGACAACCGTGAAAAAATGAGAATTATTGAAAAAAATGTTTTAATTAATTAATTTGCAGTTTGATCCTCTAGGGGGCAGTAATACAGGACACTCTTTGGAAGGCTTCATAAGTTATTTTTAAATGTCAATAGCGTGACTTCTGCATCACTTTTGACAATGAAAACTACTGCAAAAT
The DNA here is from genome assembly GCA_036247105.1 of Cirrhinus mrigala. Classification (NCBI taxonomy): domain Eukaryota; kingdom Metazoa; phylum Chordata; class Actinopteri; order Cypriniformes; family Cyprinidae; genus Cirrhinus; species Cirrhinus mrigala. The sequence goes on along the minus strand of JAMKFB010000679.1, from coordinate 813,069 downwards.
ATTTGTTATGAAATTTGTAACAAGACAGCCTTTGAAGCTGAGATAGAAGATTGTATTTAATTTAAACTAAATTATGTATTACTTTCATTTTCAATAGTATGTGTTCTATTATAGTTATAGGAATCAGAAACAAGAAACAATTCTTTGAAGTTAAGATAGAAGAGCGTATGTACTTTACATTGATTGACCTACTCGTTGACATTTCAATATCATGTGCTGTGTTACAGTTTTGTGAATAAAACCAACATTTAAATGTTCGTCTATGAACCAGTAACAAGACATAGCCTTTGAAATTGAGATGGAAAACTGTATATTTCAAAAATGAATGTGTTAACAGATTCAAATTTAATTCAATAGCGTACATCCTGATTTACATTTGATAGTGAAAGATGGCTGTAAATATTGATCTTTGAACAAGTAACAAGACACACCACCTGGAGTTTACATATCAAACTGTGTGCATTCTACAATTTATTTAAACTTCTGAATGTCAAATTTGGTCAAAACAAGTTCAGTATCTTCCTCTAGGGGGCGGTAAACTGCACAATCTTTGTCATGCTTTAAAAGCTTTTTCTCAGTGGTTTCATTTCAATAACTTTTGTTGTGCTATAGATCTGTGAATAAAACATATATCTAAATGTTCTTTTATGAACCAGTAATAAGACACACCCCTTAAATTTGAGATTTATGTTTTATACATTTCACAAGTGAAGCATTTAGATGAAATAATTGTACTTTTTGCTCTTCGTATTGCACTTTGCAGACGGTCCCTATCCTGCACTATTACATTATAAGGTCTATCATACAGTACATTAAGGCAGATTAAAACAAATAAAACATATTGTGTGTTTTCTTCTACATTTGAAAACAATTAGAACACAGTATGTTTCTTGTCATTGTGCTCAATCGTTAAAGAACTATTGAAGATTTCCAAGGCTGAATCTCTGACAAATGTCAAACATCGAACCAACTTTATATCGTTGCAACATATCGATAAGGATTAAAACAAATAAACTGCGATGTGTGTTCATTTCTACTTTCTAATGCTTTTCAGATCAGACATTTTGTATATAACTCTACTCATTCACTAAGAATGTATTGAAGTTTTTCGTGGCTGAATATCTGTCTAACATCCAACGTCAAACGTCCCTAACTGTGCCCAAGTGGAGATCGTGGTGTGGACTGTTTCACTGTTTCACTTCTGATGCTTAAAACAATTACATCATCGAATAATATTCATTGATTTTGATTTTATGCTTTTAAATGTGATCTGAACGAGCATGACCCATGACTATTATGCAATTACATACCCTATAAATTAACGCTGCAAAAAAAGATCGAATGTCTAACGAATGTCCAACATAAAACCATAGACAAATATAAATCAAATTTACTGAACCGAAAAACATGTACCTTAAGGTCTGTTTAGAAGCAAAAGTATTGATGTTAAAGCTACAAACGTTATAACAAACTTACCGTAACATGTGAAGGTATTTCCTGGTTTTAAATCCAGCAAAATGGCGTTTAGTCATCTGATATGAGAGCTTTCTGTTTCACTTTAAGAGACAAACAGGTAAGTTCCGGTAAAACAAACGGCGCAACACCTGAGCGTGATGACGTTAAACTGTGTACGTGCCATCAAGGAAGGGGAAAGAACACAGTGTGGAAACGACATCTGATGTGCACATGGAAGTGAGCGCTCTGCTGGTGTTGTCACTTTAAAGAACAGATTCACCTGGGAAATTTTGCATACAGAACGAGATGGGTCAGGTCATTTTGTGTGTCAAATCCTCAAAGTTCATGGTACTATATTGTTAATCGCGAATGTTTATGGATATAACTCCAAAAATTTAAATGACAGTTTACTTGAAACTTTAGAAGAATATGTTGTTAAGGGTTTGTCACAATTCCCAAATCTGACCTTAATTATAGGGGGTGATTTATATTGTTTTGGATGGGCTACTTGATTGTTTTCCACCAAGAACATCTTACACTCAGAATGAAAATCTTAAGCGTTTTATGGAGACATTTAACTTGGTTGACATAAGGAGGTTGAAATGTCCTAATTTATCACTGTACACTTGGAGCGATAGATCTGGCAGCAGACAATCTCGTATAGATTATTAGTTGGTATCTATGAATCTATTTTCTTATATTTATATTTCTGTTAATGTGATTCCTTCAGCTCTCAGTGACCATAACGCTGTTGTTATTTCTATTAACCTCAAGAAACTCCTCATATTCTGTGGGTAGAAGTTCATTTTGGAAATTTAATAGTTCATCGCTGCAATTTGATAATGTTAAGATAGATGTTAAAAATATAATTTTATATTGTTGCCACAAAGCACTTTCAGAAAAGAAATTCTGTAATTGAAAGCTAGCTCTATAGTACTTTAGAAAGCAGGGAAGCTTAATGGCAAAAGAAAGACGTTTTCAGGAGGATAATATTATATCAAGATTAGCTGTCCTTTATTCAATATCATGTCCAAATGAAGATGATCAAGCTGAGTTAGTCACCATACAACTGGAATTGGACAAATTATATAAGAATAAGGCAGAAGGAGCTTTTATTAGGTCACCGAAGCAATGGATGGAAAAGGGAGAACAAAACTCTGCATATTTCTTTGGTTTAGAGAAATGTCACTTTAAAAATAACTCAGTTGAACTAAAAATAGATGGGGTTGTAACAGATGATCAAGCTAAAATATCATAATTTTGTAGAGACTTTAGGTTATATTCATCCAAATTCTCTGAGCAATCTGCTTCTGAATTTTTTAACTCTATCTCTGATTTCAGTTGTAAGACCATCGACCCTGTGCAGAAAGAGCTTTGTGATAGCTTCATTACTATTGAGGAGGTCTTTATATGCTATTACACATATTAAGGTTAATAAATCTCCCGGGATTGATGACCTTACAGGCCTTACAGATGAATTTTATAAAACATTTTCTGATTTTATCGCTCTCTTTCTTAAAGAAGTTTATCTAGAAAGTATAGAAAATCAAGTTCTTCCACCTACATTAACTCAAGGATTGATAACACTGGTTCCAAAACCAAAAACAAGATTTATTGCTTTTAGGCAATTGGAGACCTATCTCACTATTACACAATGATTATAAGATCTTTGCCCTGATCTTCGCAAACAGAATAAAGTCAATTATGGACCCCCTTATAGATGAGGCCCAATCTGGCTTCTTAAAGAAAAGGGTATTTCAAATAACACAAGGCTAATTTTAGACTTATTGGATTACTCTTATGTATGTATTGATGATGGATTTATCCTTTTCTTAGACTTTTATAAAGCCTTCGACACAGTGGATCATGCTTTTATTTTAAGGTCATTAAAAAAATGTGGGTTTGGAGATTTCTTCTGTAAAGCTACAAACAATGTATACGAATGCAAACTGTTCTGTTAAACTCAAAGGAGGCTCATCTTCTAGTTTTATTTAAAACGTGGTGTCAGACAAGGCTGTCCCATTTCCCCTTACCTTTTTTGTTTTGTACTCAGCTCATGAATATTTATGTTAGATCAAGCCACTTAAAAGGTATATCTGTTGCGGTAAGAGATATTATCATATCCCAACTAGCAGATGATACGCCACTATTTTGAAAGATCATCATCAGGTCGCAATTGTTTTTGAATAGAGGCCTTTTCTAAAGCTTCTGGCTTTTGTTTAAACATCAATAAGTGTGAATTGTTTTCCATTAAAGACTGTGAGTTACAACATATTGGTAATATTCCAGTGAAGGATTCTGTCACATACTTGGGGATTGTTATCATGAAAGATCAAAAATCTAGGTGTAAGATGAATTTTGAATCTATTCTTCAGAAGACCAAGACAAAGTTGAATCACTGGCTTTTGAGGGATTTTTCTCTGAAAGGTAGAGTTTTGTTGTGTAAAGAGGGACTGTCTAGATTAGTCTACACGGCTACTTCACTCAGTGTTTCTAAGGAGATGTGTAAAACTGTTGATTCTGCTTTGTTTCATTTTCTGTGGAGGAACAAAACGCTTTACATTAGGAAGTCTACAATAATGAACACATATGAATCAGGTGGACCGAACTTTCTTGATTTCTGTACTCTAAATAACACCTTTAAAATCAATTGGATTAGACATTTCATTCTAAACCCAAATTCTTTATGGATTTATTTTTTCCAAATTAGGGGGTCTTAGATTTCTCTTGATTTTCAATTATAAAATTGATCAAATTCCTTTAAGCTCATCCTGCTTTCATAAACAAATGTTGCTGGCTTGGTCTCTATTGTATAAACACAACTTCTCATCCCATAGGTACCTAATTTAGAATAATTACAATATATTATATAAAAATAAATCTTTATTTTTTGAAAACTGGTTTTCAGCGAGCATAATTTGTGTTAGTCAATTATTAAATCAAGAAGGTTTGTTACTCACTTACTCTGAGTTTCTACTGTCCGTGGAATTCCAGTAACACCAAAAGAGTTTTCTATTGTCACGGATGCAATTCTCACAGGAGCCTTGGTGTTATTCAAAGCTAAAACCCAAAACAGTATTACACCCCCCTTTGCAGTCGATCTGTTTGATACCAATATTGGTAAACTTTGTTTTGCCCCTGGAAATACAAATGTTAATAAAACAATTTGTTCTTTCCTTCAAAAAGATATTGTTTCTACTCCAAACTGTGTAATTTATTGGAACAGGTTAGTTAAAGGTTTATTATTGAAGGTCATTTGGACCAAACAAATACTTGTTGGTAAATAAAGTGAAGGAAGTAACCTTTAAAACTGTACACAGATACTATCCAGTAAATTTTCTAGTTAAATTTAAAAATGATATTGATTTGAATTGTTCCTTTTGTAATATGATGACTGAAACTTTGTTTCATTTATTTTGGCATTGCTCTCATGTGAAAACAGTTTGGAAAGATTTGACTAAATTTATAATTGATAACATTGACCCCACTTTTTCTTTGTGTCTGGAACATGTTTTATTTGGTTTTACTAAAATCCCCTCAAATAAAAGGAAAGAGTATTACATTATAAATTTGATTTTAATGTTTTCTAAATTTCATATGTACAAGTGGAAGTATAGTAAAACCAAGCTGTTATTTTTGGTTCTTAAAAAAGAAATTAAAATTTATGTTTTACATAATAAGAAAGCAATTAAGACTGTTGCCATTTATGAATCCTTTAATATATTTACATAATGTTTACAGGTACGTCTGAGTTTAACTTGAGATCTGTTTAGACACACACAAAAAAAAAATAAATAAAAAATTAAATTAAATAAATAAAAAAGTATTAATATTATAGCTATGAAACATAATGAACTTACCGTAATACGAGAAAGTATTTATTTAATTATTTATTTATTTCAGATCTAGAATCCTCTGAAATGGCGTCTAGACATTGATAAGATGCTTTCGATTTCACTTCAGGTAAAAGAAACAGCGAATGAACGTGATGACGTTGCCCCTGCAGGACACTTACTGTATCGACGTACTAGGAGTGACACTTAAAAAAATAAATAATAATAATAATAATAATAAATTTAAAAAGTTATCAATTATTTAAAAAAATAAATATCTAAACATTCATATGTGATGTATTTGTGATGTTATAGAGTGACACAATACATCATATTTAAAGCTATTATTGTTACAGTTGAGGCTGCATTCACTATATTTCTCTTGTCATTCTTGTCAACAGAGGAGACACTCAGTAGTTTTTCTGATCTAGTGTCACTTGAATACGAAAAAACACATTGGAAAGTGTTATTCCAGATGCATTTATTTAGTTTGTAGTAATGATGAGCATTTAACTATTTTGCATGTTCTTGTTATTTCCTTAGTGTTTGTTAAACACATAAGGGTGTTTTTATTTACAGTTCTGCAATGAGCTGAAATTGTATGTCCTTTGATCATCCTCATTGTGAAACCAGGAATATGTTGGACATTCATGAATTAGAGCTTAAATTGTGTCATGTAATGATTCATGTGTTTATTTATTCATTTTTCTTTGCAAGAGAGGAAACTACCCTGTTCATACTATCATAAAAGACTGAAAGGTGTCTGAAGCATGTACTCTGTGCACTGGGTGTCAGACTTTTGTGGCTGTGAAAGGATTGTTTTGGGATTTATGATGCTGGATATATTATTAAACAGATTATCATGAAATGGATGGTGCCATTTTTTATTAGTATTAATTCATGTTGAAAGACCTCAGTGACAATTTATTTTCCACCAATTTACTTTCATGTCTACCAATATAATCATGTTCTTGTAATTAAATATATGATTGGTAATGACAGAATGATCAGTTTTGTGTGAAATATTGTTTGTGTTGCTCTTATTCATCTTTTCCACCAAATGGCGCCACGTCACTTAGGAGTCAATAATTTCAGCGATATGACCCAAAATATCCACTTCTCAACTCTGGTTTTTAGGATCATTAGGACTCAGACTCAAATGAGATGATCTCGATTTGTCAGAAAATATAGTCATGGACTCAGACTTGAGATGGACATGAGAACTACAACACTGGCTTTAACATGACTTGTTCCTGGTTCAAAATAAGCAGATTTATAAGACCAAAAATGACATAGTGCAGCTTTAAAACAGGTAGACTAATATGAATAAAACTGTCCAATAACAACCAATGACAATAAGCTTCAAAAATAATTTTGGTCACTGAGGTAATTTATATGTTTACCTGAGTATTGAAGCAATTAAAGCCCTAAGTGACATATTAGTAAGAGATGAAAGCTGCTGTTATATTATCAGAATAACATCATTCTCCATATGTTGATCCTCTGTGTTTGTGGTTATTAGTTCAGACTCATATGATCATGTGATCCGTCAGATCTCATCACGTCTGATTTGAACGAGTTTGAGAAACTCAACAAAGTGTGATACAGGTTTGTTTGTTTGTTTGTTCAAATTGTTTACACACTAAAACTGAATCACAATCACTAAAACATAAAACTCATTTAAAAACAAAAAATCTCTCAATCAAATCTGCAAACACAGTTTCTGCTTTACACTCAGTTTTCAATTCAATGTCACAGTTTTTGTCAAACACTACACACAGTTCACTACATCAAAAACATTCAAGATGAAACTGGAAAACAATAGTAAAGCAAGAGCTGAAAAAATGATCTTGTGACCTTGTTTTAGTAGCAGGGTTTATTATTATTATTATTATTATTATTATTATTGATTACAAATAATTAAAATGAAATGAAATTTTGGTTAGTGTTTTCTACATTTACAATTTACATTAAAACTAAAAAGAAGCATCTTGAACATATTTTCTTCTGTGATCCTTCTTGTGGGAGATATTAACTTGCATATTGCTTTGATTTTCCTGGGGGGAATAAAAAATAAAGTAAAGTATGGTCCAAATTTGAAGGAGCTCAGAATTTAATTACATTTAATAGGAAGAAATAGCTAATAAAAATTATATAAATATAGCGTAGCATCATCATATCTCCTCAAAATTCAAAACCAAAAATGAAAAATATTATTGAACAAAATTATATGATGTTTATTTTCAAAAAAAAAAAAAAAAACTTGTCAACTTGTCAAGTACTAAGTGTGACCAAAGGACTAGCTCAGAAAAATTGTACAAATTTTGCGTAGTATCATAAAATGTCCTCAACATTTTAGAGAATAAACAAAAAATATTATTGAACAAAATCGTATTACATTAAATTTGCTGGTTTAAAACAAAAGAAAAAAAAAGTTGTATTTCATGTACCAAGTGTGACCCAAAAATAGCTCATAAAAATTTTACAAATTTTGCATAGTATCATAAAATCTCCTCAAAATTTTAGAGAATAAACAAAAAATAATATTGAACAAAATCTTATTATATTAAATTTCCTGGTTTAAAAAAAAAAAAAAAAAAGAAAACAAAAAGTTGTATTTCATGCATCAAGTGTGACTGAAAAATAGCTCATAAAAATTATACAAATTTGGCATAGTATCATAAAATCTCCTCAAAGTTTTAGAGAATAAACACAAAATATTTTTGAACAAAACTGTATTACATTCAATTTTCTGGTTTAAAAAAAAAAAAAAATAATAATAAAAAAGTAATATATCAAGTGTGACCCAAAAATGGAGCTCAGAATCTAATTTTAATGGGGGAAAAAATAGCTCATAAAAATTGCACAAATTTGGCATAGTATCATAAAATCTCTTCAATATTTTAGAGAATAAACAAAAAATATTATTGAACAAAATCATATTACATGAAATTTCCTGGTTTAAAACAAAACAAAACAAAAAAGTTGTATTTCATGTACCAAGTGTGACCCAAAAATAGCTCATAAAAATTTTACAAATGTTGCATAGTATCATAAAATCTCCTCAAAATTCAAGAGAATAAACAAAAAATATTATTGAACAAAATCTTATTATATTAAATTTCCTGGTTTAAAAAAAGAAAGAAAAAAGTTGTATTTCAAGTATCAAGTGTGACCCAAAAATAGCTCATAAAAATTGTACAAATTTTGCATAGTATCATAAAATCTCCTCAAAATTCAAGAGAATAAATAAAAAATATTATTGAACAAAATCACATTACATTAAATTTCCTAGTTTAAAAAAAAAAATAATAATAAAAATATATATATATATATCAAGTACCAAGTGTGACCCGAAAATGAAGGGGCTCAAGAGTTTAATTGTATTATTTTTTTTATTATTTTCCACAAACACTAGTATTTGTGTGTATGAGTGTGTGATTTGTGTTGGACTGACAGAAACACAGAAAGTGTCTCTGACTGGAGAAACATCTTCATCCTGATGATCTGAAACAGGAAACTGTCTTGTGTGTCTGATATTGAACTTCCTGAAGCCTGTGATTAAAACACACACAACAACAGCAACACTTTCACATCATTACACTCACACTGTGTCCACTAATGTCTGTGTGTGTTTAATGTCACACAGAGACACTGAACAGTTTGGATAAAGTCCAAATCCAGCATGTAGTGTTTGAGTGAATGTGTGAGTGAATGTGTGTAAGTGTGTGAGTTTGTGTGTGTCAGAGACGCTGTAGAAGGACAGAGTGCCGCCAGACACGTCCACATACACTCCTACTCTCTTACTGGACACTGAACCAGCAGATACATCAGTGGACTTATTATTGTGACGGGCAGTGAATCTGTGATCAGAGCAGATCAGAATCCAGGAGTTCACATTACATCCAAACTAACAGTCAATACTCCTTCCTTTCCTCTTGATTCCTTTATATGACACTGATATTTCAGGATAATCTCCACTTCATTCAGTCTCCCAGTAACAGCGTCCAGTCAGACTCTCAACACACAGAAACTGAGGATACACATCAAATCTTTAACTTGTTCTGGCTCAGTTCAGGGCTGGTTATAAGTTACTATTTGGCTGAGATTTAGACCAGTTATGGCTCATGTGTGTCTCATGTCTGTAGTCTGGATCTGGGCCACACTGTTAGACATTTCAAAGGGTTTTTACAGTAACTTACTGGCAACACTGTTGCCAGTAAGTTACTGTAATTAGAATTTACAGTAGCAAACCGTATTTCATTTACAGTTGCAAACTGTAGCTGTTTTACAGCCAAATACTATTAAAAAGGTCAAATTCAACAGTATACTACTGTAATTCATTCATTTTAATATAGATTTCAGTAGATTTTATAATTTTATATTGAATTCATTTAAATTTATTTTATTTTTACTCTACATAGGTACTACTGACATTCAATTAAAACAAACACAATAATTACAAAATATCAAATACTTTATTTAAAACAATGCATGTATAACACTTAAAAATACAGTCTTAAACTGCTGGAACAGTGCATCTTCACCATTTCCCCTGTCTTAGGATGTTTTGCAGTGCATTATGTTGCATCCTCACAAAGAATCTATAGGCAACAGAAACAATGGAGAAAAAGACATGCAGCCAAAGAATACACAGCCATATGCAAAATCCAGGTGCTGCTCCAAAACATGGCCACCACCTTTGCTCACCATCCACTTTGTTAGTGACAGAAACGAATTCTAAAACTAGCTAACAGTTAGCTATATAACTTGTCTAACATAGCTAACATACGATTTTTTTTCTCAATAGACTACTGGCCAACATTATACTAACACCTGTACAAAATTTCACATTAGTTAACCTAATGTTAATATAAGATAAGTGTTGCTCGTTGAAAATTATTTTAATTCAGTGACCTAATTTAATAAGCTGACAAACGCCGTTCGAACAGCGCAGTTTACTATAGTAAAGTTTGTATCCGCCATGTTGACGGGTAAATATTACTAGGTTAAACTGGTGGGCAAAAATCTGACAAACACTCAGACAAATGTATATATATTTTTTTTACCTTACTTGCTGGTCTTAATCTCTCGTAAATTGCATCGACACACAGCGCGGACGTTCTCCGGAACTCTTCCACTCTCGCGGGTTCATCCCGGGGCAAACGCCGCGACGCTGCCCGCTGCTTCAGTGGCGCGGCGCGGCGCAGCGCGACTCGACAAAAGAAGACACCCACCCAGCAAAAACTCGTCGAAAGGACGACAATGCCAGACGTATAAACAACGTGAAAACTTGGTCGAAAAGTGAAAGACGAAAAAACGTCTATAAAAAGACGTCCAAATTACGTCTAAATGTGGTTGTAAAGTGAAAGTTAAAAAGACGTCTTTTTCAGGCCGATTTTCAACCGTAAATTCATGATTATATTTATCTCATATTCAAAATAAGACAATTCACAAAAGAGTACTAAAACATTTATTGACACATTAAATACATCTTTCAAGTAAAAAACACTTTCCCGCTCACAAATTAAGCCTGCATTTGATTAAACACACCGTAAAAACAGTAAAATTATAAAACATAACTATGTTTTCTATATGAATACATTGTGAAAGGTAATTTATTCAGGTGAACTACATTGTCATCATAATTACTCCAGTATTCAGTGTCACATGACCCTTCAGAAAATATTTTTAATAAGATTTGCTGCTCAAGAAACATTTCAGATGACCAATTCTAACCACATTAGAACACATCTCACCCAAAAAATGCCAATTTTGCCATTAATTACTTACTCTCATGTCACTCCAAACCCATAAAAAACTTTTGTGCAGAATGCAAATAAAGATATTTTTAACAGATGTCTTGTGTATGCAAAAAAACAGCAACAACAACAAAATTACATCTTTATTCATACATTAGGTATCTCCAACACATTTTCACAAAAGCACCATAAGATTTTTGTTTGTGTGTGTGAATAAAAATGCAATGTTTTTTGTGCATATAAACCATTCACATCACTTCATAAAATTAAGATTAAACAACTGGAGTCACATGGCTTACTTTAATGCTGTCTTTACTACCTTTCCAAAAGATTTACAGGTTTGGAAAGACATGAAGGTGAGTGCTGAAAATTTTTGGTTTAACTAACACATTAGTTAAAGGTTCCCTCAAGGGCATCAGTAGATCTCTGCCTGATCTCTGATCTTCTGCTTCTTCTGCTCCTTCCACCATCCCAATCCTGGATTTTTGAGCCACGACAAAAGTTTCCACTTTAAATGCTTCAGCCTGGCTGCTTTTTCTCCAGCATCTAAAAATGCCATACAGAGGGTGCGTCTCAATCACCTTAATAGTTTGCTAGGTTGTGAATTGATAAATTGTGTTCACAAATTCAGACATTGATAAGGACAGTGACTCACTACACACTGGTGACTATTTCCATCATACTGTACAGCTTCACTACTGATATTTACACACAGCATTAAAATGAATATCTCTTTTAATGCTATTTACAGTACATTATGATAAATACTTTGTTACATGAATGTGCAGGATTTCAGCCATAAATAAATTGTAAATGCTAGATTAGACATTACCTGTTTAGTGATGTATGTTTATGCTGAAATATGATATTGGTTTGTGTTTTAAAATCGGTCACATGTCATTTTGTAGTGAATTATCTCTTAAGTTTTGAGCATCAGAACTTCCTATAAGCGAACGTAGTGAGCATCGATGCTTCCTGGTCCACTTCCAAAACAAAGATACACAGATAATGTACTCACCCCCTTGTCATCCAAGATATTCATGTCTTTCTTTCTTCAGTCGTTATGTTTTTTGAGGAAAACATTTGTGCATTTTTCTCCATATAATGGATCATATAATCGTATAATGGACTGGTATTGTGCCCCAATTTTTAAATTCCATAATGCAGTTTAAATACAGCTTCAAACGATCCCAAATGCGGTTGTAAATGATTCCAGCCGAGGAAGAAGGGCCTTTCTGTCCCTGAACTCTGTGTATTCTGACTCAAGACAGTTAGTGTATGTCGAAAAACTCCAATCGTATTTTCTCCCTCAACTTGAAAAATGATTTCAAAATCATCCTACATCGCTGCAGAAGTACCGACCCAGTCTTTGCAAAGTGAACATGCAAAGAAGATCAAACACCCTTAACAAACAAGGTAAAACAGCGATAGGACGATTTTGAAGTTGAGGGAGAACTTGAGATGGGAGTTTTTCGACATACCCTAACTGTCATGAACCGGAACAAAAATAGTTCAGGCAGAGTAAGACAAGACGAGCGTTTGGCATGAAAAAGTATATAAATTGTATTCTTTTTATTAAAATAACCAATCGTTTCGCTAGATAAGACCCTTCCTTCTCAGCTGGGATCGTTTACAACCGCATTTAAACTGCATTTTGGAATTTCAAAATCGGGGCACCATATCAGTGGAGAAAAATGCTGAAATGTTTTCCTCAAAAAACATAATTTCTTTACGACTGAAGAAAGAAAGACAGGAACATCTTGGATGACAAGGGGGTGAGTACATTATTTGTAAATTGTTGTTCTGGAAGTGTAGTTCTCCTTTAACCACTGACTAATGATCAAGGGACCTGAGAGATACACACCCATAGTTTAGGTAAATTTATAGTTAAACTGAAGACCTTGATTAGTTTGTTCAGGCGCACTGGACTAGGTTGGAGCAAAACGCATGTAAGTGGACCTCGAGAGACAATGTTGAGATCTCCTGAAATATGTTCTAAACATGACAATTCAGAGAGGCAGGACGACTGCTAGATTGATGACTTACCACTCTGGTTTCCAGTCCTGGGCATTGAAGACCAAAGTTCTGCAGAGTTTCTGGTGATCCTTGATCAGCTGCTCAGGTCTGCTTAATTGGTGTTGGAGCTATCAATCCACTGAAAAATAAGAAGCAACATGAAGTCACAGATGCATTTTTATTTATTCTTGTTAGTCTTACTATATTCTTAAAGTAAGTTATCATTACCTTGTATTTTATTGATGATTTTCAGTCTCTGAAATAGAAAAGTTCTATTAGTTATGAATGGCATCATACCAGTTTTAACACCGTGAGCAAAACACATACAAAATACGACACAATACGATAGAACCTGTTATAATCAGTGATGCTGTCTACACTGGATGAGGCACGGCGCAACACTACAAATCCCCGACAGCAAATGATTTTCAGTGGTCGCTCTGGTTTGTATCCAGCATAGACAGACAATCTACGTCATTGTGCATTGCATTCTTGGTATACAATATAAATCACCAAAAGTAAAAAAAAATCTGTTTACATTAATATTTTTAAGAGCTTCTTGCACTTTATTAGAATAAATGGACTAATATTTGTTTCCCTTGTGTTATTAACATTTGTGGTCAGTTTTGTTTATGTTTTTGAAATAAGTCTCTTATGTTCACCAAGAAAACTGCATTTATTTGATCATAAATAAAAACAGTAATGTTTATTATTACAATTTAAAATAACTGTTTTCTATGCGAATACATTGTAAAATGTAATTTATTCCTGTTTTCGCCAAGCTGAATTTCAGCATAATGTGTGAAGGATCATGTGACACTGAAGATAACACCGTGTCTACAGCGACCGTTGCAAATCATTTGAACTGTGTCTGAGCACGTCACCAATAGAATGCGGTAGCAGTTTACTGTAGGGGATTTGTCGTGTCGCGCCACTCGCATCCAGTGTAGACACGGTGTAAGAATAATGATGCTGAAAAATCAGGTTTGATCACTTTTTAAAACATATTGAAATAGAAAATAGTTATTCAAAAATGGTAATTTCACAATATTACTATTTTACTGTATTTTAATCAAATAAATGCAGCAGTTGTTGCCACAAAATACTTATTTCAAATACATGACAAATCTGACCCTTAAAATTCTGAATGGTAGTATATATTTAATTAGCATGAAAGATTCTAGGAAGGAACACAAACAATCTGTCAACAATATTTATTATACAATGTCAGGTTTATTAGAAGTAAACTATGACAAAGGTGAAATGCAGAAAGAAAAATAAATAATATATAGAATATACAAAACAATACAATTTAATAACAGAATGTACATGTTTAGGTCCTTTTAAAATAACTAACAAGCAAACAAACATAAAAGTATATAGATTTATATAATTTCACAAAAGAAAATTACAGTTGCATGGTGATATAGGCTGAATATATTATGAAAGATACATATAAAGTAATTTAATAAGCTTTTTCAACTTTTCCTGTGTCGTAGAAGGTTTTTTCCGAAACTGCTGAAGTCACAGGACAAGTGGAGTCAATATTTGTTTACCATAAAAGGTCAAAACATTTTTAAAGTACCTTCAGCCCATTTTCACGCTCCATGTTAATTTTGTATCCGATTAACTGTATATTGCATACTTCTAGGTTAAATAAATTAGCTTACTTCCTTTCATCCAATGACAAATTGCCTGCAAAACCTTTATTAAAAAAGCAAAACAGCAAATAACGTTAATCAAGATGACATTAAAAGCCCAGACTTTCATAAACAAGATTACTATTATGGTTCAGATGCTAATGGACTTTTTCTGAAGACAATAAACCATTTCTATAAAGTAAATATTCAACAGAAGTGTGTCATTTACATGAAAGAAAGTGTCAGGAACACATGTATGTACTATTTGTGTAATATTAGAGACTAAACTTACCGGAAATTTGTGAAAACAACAGTGGGAGACGTGTTTTGCTGCTGGACAGTTGAGTGCCCTTTCGATACTACACTCATACTGCGTTGCTTAGACGCTATGGGAAAAAGTCCTTTTTTCTCCTTGACTGAAGCCTTTTTTAATAACGCAGTGAAACTGCATGGACATTGGATCGTGCAGAGAAACGAAACGAACCAATGCCTCGGCAGCGGTGCTGCAAGAGCCTATGGCGACGAAGCCCGCCAGAAAGGGCGGGGCCGTACGGCTATATAAGCGGCCGTTTCGCCATAGGATCCTCAGATTTCTTCTCCTTCAGCGACGACTTTCTTTGCTCTTCGAGACAGAAGCCCTCGCCGTAGAAAAGCCTCGCAGCGGATTGGGATTCTCTGCTCGGCTGACTTGCTGCCTTTTTCTGGTTGATGCCAGCTGCAGCGCGATCTCTCTCCCCTGCCGCCATTTGGCGATCTAAAAGAGCTTTTAAAAAGAGCAAATTTTGACGGCATTGTTCGAAATGCCGCGCCGTTTCTGTCGCTCGTGCAAGGCTCCCTTGCATGCCGCTGACGGTCACGGCGAGTGGATTTCCTGCTTGGGGAAATCCTACGCGGAAGCCGCGCTCAACGAGACAGAATGTCCTCATTGCGAGGATATGAGTCTCGCCTCTCTGCGCTCGCGGATAGCGCTCTTTTCAGAACGTGACTCCGGCCCTTGCGCCCTCCCGTTTCCTTCTTCGCAGGAGCCTGCGAAGAAAAAACAGCGGGGCAGAGGATCTAAGCGCTCAGAGTTGAGTGAGCTCACGTCGGCCCAGCCCCCGCGTGCCTCACCTTCTCCACAAAGAGGGGGTTCTCCTGTTCTCTTTGCCCGCCCAGACCTGTGTCCCTCTGCAGCTACGAACGATCTGGTCTCCTTCGGCGGGAGTGAGGATGACATGCTGGACAGCATGTCACTGGCTGCTTCAGACGCAGAGGAGCTGTCGGGCTCTGTTGACGACCCCGCCCCCCTGCCGTCTGCTGACACTGGACTGCAGGACTGGAGCTGGCATGGACGCCGAACTTGTCTGCGTCTTGACCAGAAGCGGAGAAGTCTGCCCTGGACCCTGCCACTCTGATGGAGTTGCGAAGCGCAATGGACCTGGCACTGCGCGCTACTAAGGCCACAGCCCAGGCAATTGGCAGGTCCATGGCCAGTTTGGTCGTGCTCGAACGCCACCTATGGCTCACGCTGACGGAAATCAAGGATGCGGATAAGGTCCCCTTCCTTGATGCCCCGGTCTCCCCCACAGGCCTGTTCGGACCTGCTGTCGAAGGTTTCGCTGAGCGTTTCTCGGCAGCACAGAAGATGTCCCAAGCCATGCGACACTTCCTGCCGAAACGCTCCAGCTCCGCAACTGCTTCCGGCCGCTGCCACTTCAGCTCAGCCAGCCAAGCTGGAGCCTAGACAGCGCTCCCGCTCGGCCAGACACTACCCCTTTCCAAAGCGCCAGGGACCCCAGCCCAAGCTGGTGCTGGATCCGGTGCCTCCACCATCGTCCTGATCTAAGGAACAGGAAGAGGAGGGGGCAAATTCTCGCGCTGGCCGGACCAACCCCCAAAAGGCCTCTGTTATGCCTCCAAGCACCCCGCAGGGTTCCGGGTGCCGAGGCTGAATTGTTTTGTGTAAAACCTGTTGTGAACACTGGGCCCGTTCAACTTGCGCCCACACAATCAGTCGCTGTTATAGCGAACAAAATAAAATACAAACATTTTCAAAAAGAGAGCAAATTTCCTCTTCCATCGGTAAAGGGTGTCTCGCCTTGTCACGATGGCCAGCCACTCGAACCAATCCTACCTCTGGCCACTCAGGCAGAGGCCTGGCAGGCCATCTGTGTCAGAATGGGTGATGGGGATAATAAAACGAGGCTATTCACTCCAATTCGCTCGAAGACCCCCGCGCTTCAGCGGCGTGGTCCCCACCTTAGTGGTAAGCAAGTACACACACGTCCTACGCTCCGAGGTGATGATATTGCTGGAAAAGGGCGCTGTGGAGGTAGTTCATCCAGCCCAGAGCGAGTCAGGATTCTACAGCCGTTACTTCCTCGTCCCCAAGAAGGGTGGAGGTCTGCGACCCATCCTCGATTTGAGACACTTGAATCGGGCCCTCATGAAACGGCCATTCAAGATGATCACATTGAAGCAGATCCTCTCGCACATACGCCCAGGGGACTGGTTCTTTTCTCTGGATCTGAAGGACGCTTACTTTCACATCCAGATAGCCCCCCATCACAGACGATTCTTCAGATTCGCCTTCGAGGGAGTGGCTTATCAATACACGGTCCTGCCCTTCGGCTTGTCCCTGGCTCCCCGTACATTTACGAAGTGCATGGACGCGGCTCTTTCCCTTCTGAGGCAGAGGGGAATCCGCATCCTCAATTACCTCGACGACTGGCTCGTTCTGGCCCAGTCAGAGGCAGAGCTGTTATCCCACGAACCGTTATCAAGCTCAGATCTTCAACCCCTGACGTTTAAAGCTGCCCCGCTGCTGGCTTTAGCGTCAGTCAAGCATATGGGAGATTTGCAGGCACTCTCTGTGAGCCCCTCCTGTCTTGAGTTCGGACCAGGCAACTCCAAAGTCATCCTGAAACCGAGACATGGATATGTGCCTCAAGTGCCCTCTACTCCCTTTCGGGCACAGGTGATTACGCTTTCTGCACTCCCTTCCTCAGAGGAGGATCAGGAGTTGAATCTGCTCTGCCCAGTCAGGGCATTAAGGATGTACATTGAGCGGTCCGCCTCCTTTAGGCAGTCGGAACAGCTCTTTGTTTGCTTCGGTGGCCGCAATAAGGGGCATCCGATCACGAAGCAAAGACTCTCTAGATGGATAGTCGATGCTATTATGCTAGCTTACTCCTCCTTGGGCCTGCAATGTCCCGTTAGAGTACGTGCCCACTCGACCAGAGGCATGACCTCCTCTTGGGCGTGGTCTAGTGGTGTATCCATTGCAGAAATTTGTGCGGCAGCCAGCTGGACCTCGCCGTCCACCTTCACTAGGTTCTACAACCTGGACGTCCCTGCCCTTCAGGCGAGGGTCCTTTCTGCATGAGTGAGTTACAGGGGAGCGACTTCAGGCTGTGCCTGTATTGATTTCGCTGCACTTAGGCCCCGCTAGGTGCTTGGGCAGAAGTCTATTAGTCGTTCCTCTACCATAGCACGGCGTGTATGGAACGGTTCCCATAGCGTCTAAGCGACGCAGTACGAGTGTAGTATCGAAAGCCGCTATAGCAGCCACATAGACCCTGAGATACGGGAACGAGTACTGCGTTACTGGCCGTGCCACGTCGCTGCACGACTTAGTCGTCGCTTCAGTCGAAGTAACCTGAGGATCCTATGGCGAAACGGCCGCTTATATAGCCGTTTCATTTCTCTGCACGATCCAATGTCCGTGCAGTTTCACTGCGTTATTAAAAAAGGCTTCAGTCAAGGAGAAAAAAGGACTTTTTCCCATTGTGTCTAAGCGACGCAGTACTCGTTCCCGTATCTCAGGGAACCGAGGTTACGACAGTAACCGAGTACGTTTCCACCCCATTTCCATGGTAACTCCTTCCGCTCCAGACTTGAGTGTTTGCGCCCCTTAAAGCAAGTAAATGTCACGCAGAATGTATAAATGTCATCGTAATATTATCGTATAAAATACATAATGTAAATGAGGTAAAATACTTACTTAAATACCTAATTTAAATGAGATAAAACCAATAGGGTCTGGCTGCACTCTCAGACGCCTGCACTTCCGCAAGTGATGTAATTTGCAGTCTGTGTAATTTTTTACTTTATTTTATATATTTATTTATTATTTTTTTAATCAAATCTCTCAACATTTTACAACAGGAGCCAAGGTGGTGAAGACAAGAAAAAAGAAACTAAATTACAATGCCACTCGCAATCGCCACCTGCACTCTCAGCTACCTGCCACGTCACTTGCAATCCACACAAATGGTGTGTGTTGCCAATGGAGACAAAAAGCTGTGGTGGTTAAACGATTAAAACTAATTTAGCATAACATACAGGGTCCTGCAAGTCATAGGAGATAAAATCAAGACCCGCAAATCCGTGGCCACAGAACAGCAGAATATGAACGAGAGAATATGAAGTCTCTCATGAAGCATTTTCCTCCCGTAGAAAACCATTAACACTTAATATGACTCAATGTATTAAGATAAAATTAAAAGATCAAATTCGATGTACAGTTTATTAATATAATGTATATGTAGGCTATATAGTGTTTTCCTTTGCAACGCGTGGCATAATGTGACATAACGGATGAAGACGATAAAGACTAAACTCAATATGCTCCTATTCATTATTAAAACAACAACACACAAGCAGGTGAGCCCAGAATAAACACAACGCCGTGTACATTCGCGTTTTCCCATAAAGAATAATCTCTACAGCTCTTTTATATCATTGTCTTTTGTTTATATTGATTTTCTATGGGAGGAAAACGTCTATTTAAAGCATTACGTTCTGGGCTCGTCTGCTTGCCTATACAGAGTTGGTCCTTTTAATATCACATAATGTCTTTCTTATGGCGCGTTCATATCTGCTGTTTGACAACAGTAAGGTTTATATTGAATTTGGTCTTTATCATCTTAGTCTGTTTTGCCACATTAAGCGTTTGCTGGGCAAGTATAAAAGTGAAAGTTTGTGCGTTCATGGCCACATGCTTGCCTTGAAGTACATTAAATTAAGAAACTATATTACAAATTTGATAGTTTAATGGCACTTAATGTATCTTAATACATTAAGCCATATCAAGTGTTAATGGTTTTCTACGGGAGGAAAACGCTTAATGAGAGACTTCATATTCTCTGTTCTGTGGCCACGGATTTGCGGGTCTTGTTTTTATCTCCTACAGATGACTTGCAGGACCCTGTACGTTATGCTATTAAATTAGTTTTAATCGTTTAACGACCACAATGTCTTGTCTCCATTGGCCACACGCACCATTTGTGTGGATTGCAAGTGACGTCGCAGGTAGCTGAGAGTGCAAGTGAGGATTGTGAGTGACACTGTAATTTAGTTTATTTTTTCTTGTCTTCACCACCTGGCTCCCGTTGTAAAATGTTGAGAGATTCAATTAAAAAATAAATAAAATAAGTACAAATTACGTCACTTGCGGAAGTGCAGGTGTCTGAGAGTGCAGGTGCATGTCTGCAGCCAGACCCTTCTCAATAAAACACTTACTTCTAGTGTTTCCCTGTTAAAAGCGACCTCCACCTCAGCACTGCATAGCAATTTAGATCTATGAGAAATGTTTAGGTGCACACAGCATATTAATATCATCATAATGTAATATTACACATAATGTAAATGAAGTAAAACACTTACGTTTGGCATTTTCCTTGATAAAATCAACTTACTTGTCTGCTCCACATCGCGAGTGAAAGGAGATAATGTCTCTCTGAGAAAAAGTTTAGGAGTAACGTTAATTGCACAGCGCTCTTGTCTGTTCTGCATCGCCAGTGCGAAAAAATGTCTTTGAGCAAAGTTTAGTGGCATACAGCACATGAATATCGTTATAAAACCATATGATATTACAAAACACATTTTGTGCGTAGGATTAAACACTTTATTTAGTTGTTTCCCGTCCTCATATGCTCCACATCGCGAGGAAAGAAAATGGCGTCTGTGAAAAATATTTCAAATGGGTGAGGCGCGCACACTAGCAATGTCCTGGATGTGAATTACGACTAAATTCGACGGACCAAACAAAGACCAATTTTTAACGCCCATTTTTGGGCTAAAAGAAGTCCATGACGGGCCAACTTGATTTAGCCCAAAAAACGATGTCCAAATGACGTCTGGTGCTGGGTGGGTTTCACTATCTGTCCAATTTGACAACAAAGTATAGTGACCAGCATAAGGGGACGATCAAACAGAACGCGTGTTTTGCTCTTATAATCCCGACGACGCGCATTATAGTGTCCAACTGCAGAGCCACAGCGCTGATGAATGAGAAAGAAGGCTTGATCTCGAGCGCAACATATGAAACAGCTGCGAGAGGAGACACAGTGGTCAAAGATGTCCATCAAGCGCATATGTAATGAAATTAGGTGACTGACAGCCGAATTTACCTATCAGCGACTAGTATCCTCAATATAAAGGCTGATTGGTGGTTGCCCGTGATGCGTCACGTCCGACTTTCCCCCTTTGTGCCCGTGTTTACGGTGGTTGCAGTGTCGTTTTGGCCTGGTGTCAGTGTGTTGTCGGTGCTGCTTGGTGGATTTAATGACTGTTTGCCTCTCAGGTGCGTTTCCTGTACCCCAGGGTGCTATCGGTGGGCATGATTTATAGATCTGTGCCTGTACATTTTCTATTTTGCATGATACCTTGACGGATTCTCCCTTTCGTTCTTTCTTGTTTTATATTGTATTTACTGCTGCTTTTCCGCTTTGCGCTGCTGACGTTCTGCTCATAATCCTACGGTTTTGCTGTTCACACTGTCGTGCAGACGCCATCATTATCGTTGTTGAAAGGGGATTGTTCGTCTGGTTCCTATTGTTTCGTTTCTTGCTTGTGCATCAACATGGAGAATATGACGATCTCATTTTATTGAGAGAAAATAACTGTTTAGTTTTGTTCTTTTATTTTCTTTTGATTAATTTTGTGGGAGTCAAGTTTGTCTTGTGTTCTTTTTGGTTATCCTACAATATATATATATGTAATTATATACTGTTGTGTTTGCTGTTTTATTTGTATGTTATTTTTTTCTTTATTAATGCAACTTGATTTACATGCCGTTTACATCTAATTTCAAGTTGCTTTGTAATTTTGTTTGAATTTATTTGATTTCTTAATGTTTTCTTCCAGTCTTATGTGGTATTGATACCCACCTTTGTTTGGAGTTGTTTTATTAGTTAATTGATGTTTATGTTGTATTTTGTTTTAAGTTAATGGTGTTTATTTGTTTGTTATAGTTTATTCATTTATTTTTGGTTTATTGCAGGAGCTGGGGTCCCACGGGTGAACGGATCCTCCTCTTTGTGGTGGTGGTTCTTCTTTATTGCGTGCTGTGTACCACTTTGAGTGTGTGGTAGTGTGATCTGAGTGCACCTTGGTGTGTGTGCGCGTGAAAGTGTGCCCTTGTAAAATCAGACTCCATTTGTTTCCGGCCGTTGGGAGCCTCAGCCCTGCTGGTATTTATTTTGCTTTCATATTTAAAATTGATTTTGTGTCATTATCTACATTCATTCTTTTTGTAAATTCATTTTCTTCCATTTAAAGTGGGATCTCCTGTTGCTTTTTTTTGACATTTTAGTGTCCATTTTAAAACATTCTTGTATTAATAAACATTTGCATTTTTATATTATACCCACGTCTCCTGTTTACTTGCATGAGGGAACCGAACCTGTGTGCTTAATTACTTCATTTTTGGGTTTTGAGTATTGTTCCCTAGGTTGGTTTTCATAATTGTACCGCTCCGTCACACATATTTATATAGAAAACCCAATTGAAACAAGCAGCAAAGCTCCATAAAAACGTTATAATTGGCCAATTTGGACCAAAGCAGACTTTATTCGTCAGCGTGTTTTACGTCCTCACACTGGTAATCTTCATTCATTCACACACAGCAGTATTCCGGCAATGCTATACTATTATTTAATATTATACTACTAATATACTACTATGTAATATTACTGTTAACGTTACAACTACCCTTACTGGTAAATTGTCAGAATGAATTTACGGGTATTTTTGATCTCGTAACGGTAATTTACCAGTAAAGACTGTGTGAAAGGGGCTATTGATTAGCTCAGGTGTGTTTGATTAGAGCTAAACTCGGCGGAAAAATGGATGTTGTGGGTCAGATATCACCGTATCACATTTGTTTACAGATTTCTTAACAGTGTTTATGAAAACATAATTCATTATAAAGACCACAAACTTAACATAAGAGCCAAGAGTCAAACTGTCCTAATGGAAACACTAACCATCATAATGATAACCAAACTTTTTCAGTCAAACAACATCTAAACCTGTTAATTCTCATAATTGTAGACTAATGAGAGAAATGAAGTCAGTCTGGTTTGTAATAAAAGAGATTTCAAGTCTTTTCAGTTGATTTCATCTGAGGCTGTGACTGGAGGTCAGTTGTAGTTCTTGTGTTTCTCTTTCATTCAGTGATTGTGCTTGTTTTCATCAGGTGTCTTCAGAAATCAAACAGTCATCACTTAATGAACCACTTAATTAACTCTAACAGTGCTTCAGTGTTACTTTTAACTCCCTGCTGGTGGTACAAATATGAACACCAAGTGGTGTTGATTTAACACTGGGAAATTTACTGTGAAGAAAGAAAGACATGAACATGTTGGATGACGAAGGTGTGAGTACATTATCTGTGCATTTTAGTTCTGGAGGTGAACTAATCCTTAAAGCAACAGTGGGAGTCGGACGTCTGTCTCACATCTTGTCCCGTGTCCACACCTCCTCTGTTTGTGCACAACATAGTCTTATCCAATTAAAATGTATTCATCAAATTTATTGGACAGAAGTGAGGCTGGCAAACATTTGGCGAGATGTTGATCCTGTATGTGATCGTTGTCACCAGACCCCTGCAGACTTACTGTAACACAAAGACACGGATCGAGCCTCGTCCTTTGGTTGCTCTTTTTTGACTACCTCCAAATGTCACAGGTTTGCCCGGATGTTTTGCAAACACTTTTGCTTTTCCATCATATTAACTAGAGACGGCGTATTCTTCTGCTACGGAAACAAAATCTTCCTCCATCTTTGGACGACTGGTTATGAGATGTTATGAGATTCATTCATTTGGAGAAAAATAGGCACATAATAAACGGCAATACTGGCATATTTTCTGAAACTTGGGACCCTTTTATTATTATTTTTTATTATTTTATTTAACGTTTTTTTCTGTAGTCGGCCAATCTGATCATTAGTTTGTCCTCATGATTGTGGCTTGATTTTGATCAGAAGTGTATTGAGTACCAGTATGTCACTGTATGTACTTAACTTATATTAGACATGTTTTGTTCACTGATATAAATGTCTACAATGTACATTGGTAATTATTTGTATTTATTTATTTTGTTTCTAAACACTGAAAAGTTTATTCTGTACATAATTGACATACACTATAATTATGTATTGAGGGACTTTTTTTTTTTTTTTTTTTTGGTTTGTATAACTTGGTGTTAGGGGGTTAAAAAAAAAAAAAACAATTTTGCTTCTGTTCTAAATAATAATAAAAAAACATTATTGAACAGAAATATATTACATTAATTTCCTAAAAAACAAAATAAAGTTGTATTTCAAGTGTGACCCAAAAATGAATAGGCTGAAAGATTAATTTTACTGAAAAAATAGCTCAATTAAAATTGTATAAAAATGTAATACTACCATAAAATCAGCTCAAAATGCAAAATAATAATCAAAAAACATTATTGAACAAAAATATATTACATTAATTTTCTTAAAAAAACACAATAAAGTTGTATTTCAAGTGTGACCCAAAAATGAATAGGCTGAAAGTTTAATTTTACTGAAAAAATAGCTCATTAAAATTGTATAAAAATGTAATACTCCCATAAAATCAGCTCAAAATGCAAAATAATAATCAAAAAACATTATTGAACAAAACTATTACATTAATTTTCCAAAAAAAACAAAATAAAGTTGTATTTCAAGTGTGACTCAAAAATCAAGAGACTCAAATTTAATTTTAATGGAAAAATAGCTCATTAAATGTTTTTAAAAATGTAATACTACCATAAAATCAGCTCAAAATGCTAAATAATAATCAAAAAACATTATTGAACAAAAATATATTACATTAATTTTCCTAAAATACAAAATAAAGTTGCATTTCAAGTGTAATTTATTTTAATTGGGAAAAAATAGCTCATAAAACTTGTCTAAATATTGCATAGTATCATAAAATCGCATCAAAATTGTAAATAATAATTGAAAATTATTATAGAACAAAAACATTACTTTTGCCAATAAAAAGAAAAAAGTTTTATTTTTAAGCTCGCCCTTTTTGACTGTGAAAGAGTCAAAACAAATACAAATACAGTCTAAAGCTCATTTGCATAAACAATATTTTAATATGATACAACAGTGTAAATATGACATGTGATTTTATTTGTGTGTGTGAGTGTGTGATTTGTGTTGGACTGACAGAAACACAGAATGTGTCTCTGACTGGAGAAACATCTTCATCCTGATGATCTGAAACAGGAAACTGTCTTGTGTGTCTGATATTGAACTTCCTGAAGCCTGTGATTAAAACACACACAACAACAGCAACACTTTCACATCATTACACTCACACTGTGTCCACTAATGTCTGTGTGTGTTTAATGTCACACAGAGACACTGAAGACTTTGGATAAACTCTAAATCCAGCGTGTAGTGTTTGAGTGAATGTGTGTGTGAATGTGTGTAAGTGTGTGAGTTTGTGTGTGTCAGAGACGCTGTAGAAGGACAGAGTGCCGCCAGACACGTCCACATACACTCCTACTCTCTTACTGGACACTGAATCAACAGATATAACAGTGTAGTTATGATTGTGAAGGGCAGTGAATCTGAGATTGGAGCAGAACAGACTCCAGGACTTATCATTATATCCAAACCAACAGTCATCACTCCTTCCTTTCCTCTTGATTTCTTTATATGACACTGATATTTCAATATAATCTCCACTCCATTCAGTCTCCCAGTAACAGCGTCCAGTCAGACTCTCAACACACAGAACCTGAGGAACATCAAATCTGTCTGGATGATCAGGATATGACTGATCCTCAATCACACACGTCGCCTTTCTGTTCTCGTCAGACAGTTTGAGTTGTTTGTTTGCTGTGCTTGTATCCAGTGTGAGATCACAGGCATCTGAACACAAGAACACACATTACAAGAGACACATTTACAACAACTAAACAACAAACAACAAAACTGTGTGTCTGTTTGTGGACTTACATTTGTGGAGTCCTGATGTGATCATGAACTCTCCTCCATGATCCACACTAGAAAACACACACACACACACACACACACACACACACACACACACACACACACACACACACACACACACACACACATTCAGTCAGTCAACAAACTGTTGCTATGCAGTTGCTAAGATACTGAGGGTGGTTGCTAGGCTGTTGCTATATGGTTGCTATGATACTTGCTGTGTGGTTGATAACACATTTTGGGTGGTTGCTAGGGTATCGCTATATGGTTGTTAGGGTACTTGTGGTTGTGGCTAGGCTGTTGCTGTGTTGTTGTCAAGGTACACAAGGTGGTTGCTAGGGTGTTGCTGTGCAGTTGCTAGGGTACATGGGGCAGTTGCTAGTAGGGCCGTGTATCTCGATATATCTCACATTCAGTAGGGTGACCAGACGTCCCGGGTTTCCGGGGACAGTCCCGGTTTTTGTTGTCCTGTCCCTGACTGTATCTGTCCCCGGAAATGTCCCCGTTTTACAGCACATTCAAAACAACCTGCAAATTCACTGTAAAAGCTCGACCAATATCAGCAGCTGGTAATCGTGTGATTGACTTTCTAATTTGTGAGGCTTAACAATCTTTTGCTGCACATCAGAACTTTATATTCTTTAGTTTTTCTCATTGTGATCAATGATTCCCTCTATGGTGCACATTATGTTCTAACCATGAAATATTTTTTCACATAAGATTTTATTACATGAAATAGCTTCAATTATACAAATCCAAAAAAAAAAAAAAAATAGTGATTTTTTTGGGGGGGGGGGGGGGGGGGGTATTTAGGAAAACGTTGCCATATGGCAACAATGTACCACAATGGAAAATGGCCCAAAATTACTTTTCCTATTAAATTATGATTTACTTTCCAATTCAAATGATCATTTCTTTGATCTTTTTATTTCTTTCTATATATTCTTTTTATTTAGTCTTAATTTCCATCAAAATCTGCCACACACACATACAGACACATAAACACATGCACAAACACACTCATTATTACGGTCACTGAAGGCAAACTCATCCTCATTGTCATCACATGGAAGAGGAAACTCAACACTCTTCCTGTTGCCCTTTCCGTAAAATATTGTTGTATTCATTTTTTGCAAAGACTAAATAATTTCCTTATTTATACATAAATACACATATACTACAATAAACACTTCAAATAAAAAAATAATTACAATCAAATTATTGATGTTACTATCTATAAAAAATCCCAATGGAGAAATACATTACTTCAATTCCACTGTGGTACAGCGTTGCCATATGGCAACATTGATATTTTCTCATTTTACAGAAAAACTATGTTAGATAATATTGATTTCTGAATAAAAATATGTAATTTACTAACCAAAGATGATGCAAAAAAATCTCCTTTGAGAAGAGACATTCAGAAATGAGGTTTACAGAGCAATTTCTGGAGCACTTCAACAGGTGTCCTCCATGTTGGGGTGACAGTGGAAAAAAGTGTTTGGAGGAACATTCAAATGTCATGTGGCTTAAAAACAGCACATCATTGACTACCTTAAGGCCGGCCCTTTTAATTAACATATTACATTATATTGTATTTTTTTCAGAATAACAACACTGTTAAAAATCGCTGTAAAAAAACAGCCAAATTTTGACAGTAACATGCTGTTTTCCATTAAAACAGTGCACTCTGGGTATTATTTGTCATTTTCGAAAAAGTAGCCCGCTGCTATGTATCGTATCGTATCGTTAATTGGGCTCCTGACTCTTGACATTTAACATCATCTAATGAACTGGTTTTGAGTCTTACTAGACTCATTAGGAGTCAAATTTTGAGTTTTGTATTTGTTTGTTGTCATTTTTTTTGTTTTTTTTAATCACCAAATGTGTTACAGCATGAGATTTTCTGGTAATGCGACAACCAGAAAATAAGGATTTAATAACTAAAATTTAGAACTACTGTGGCATTTATACGCAAATGGAGACGTGAAGAATCAGCATATGAATCTCAACAATGGTGACAATCGAAAGCTTCATGCTGCAATGCATGCTGGGTATCAGCACACTACAAAACCTCACCCATGACTTGTTCTCACCATTGTTGAGATTCATACGGTGATTCTTGATGTATCTAAATTATACCAAAGTTTTTTTTTTTTTTTTTTTTTAAATGAGTGGTGTTTTCACAGTTTCATAACTGGATGCTCAGTTTTGTTTTTGTTTTTTTAAATCTAGCATCAAAATTCAATAAAAGAAAAGACACTGGATAAAACCTGTGTTATTACCAAACCATAAACAATTCTAGATTTATTTTGTTTTTCATTTTTGTTCTGTCATAACAAGCATGTTGCAAACACACATAATTACAACAACTAAAGAAAAATTAACTTTAAAATGTCAAGGTTCAAGAGCCCAACTAAAGTAAACACTGATCTCCACTGTGGTAGTAAAAGAGAAAAAAAAAAAAAACATCTAAACCTCTGCAACTCTCTTCTGTAGACGTCTGACAGAAATAAAGTCAGTGTGGTAATAAGTGAAGCTGGTAATGCTGTTTTAGGAGTTTAATCAGATCTTAAGAGATTTAATGTCTTCTTTTATTTCAGTTGATTTCATCTAAGGCTGTGGCTGAAGTCAGTTGTTTTTGTGTTTTTCTTTCATTCAGCGATTTTGTTTGTTAACAGCTGGTGTTCATCACTAATGCTCAATCAGAACATGATCAATCATATAATTATCTCAAACACTCTGTAGTGTTGACACATTATAAGTGTTCATTTAAAACTGAGGATTTTGCTGTGGGTTTTAAAGGGTTAAAGATGTACGATGGAAAAAAAAAACAGCATGAAATGTAATTTAACAGTAATAAACTGTAATTAATTTACGGCAACACACTATAGAAAAACAGTAACATGCTGGCAACCAGAGCTGCCAGTACATTACCGTTAATTCAAGAAAAAAACAGTAATATACTGTAAAACATAACAGTCAGATTTACCAAGCAAATCAAGTTATTTTCACTAAAATATTAGTGAATGTTCATAGAAACACAATGATGCAAAGTCATTAACTGGTAAGGAGAGTAAATATTTAATTGTGCCTAACTGATGTGTTTTTGTACAAGAGAGATCTGTTAGTTTAATTTAGTTTTGTGGGTCACCATTGTGCTGGAGAGTAGAGCTTGTGCTTCAGGCAATGATGAGCCACAAGCACAGATGTTTTGCTGCTTTATTTAAAGACAGTAATTGTGGAATTGCTGATATAGTGACAATCTCTTTACTAAGCACTTTATTACACAAATTTGTGCTTTTGTTAGTTAATGACAGTCTATAAAGATTTGAGTAAAAGTCGATTGCTTCTTTATTACACTTTAAGTGTTTGTGGGTTTATATTAAGAAATATTTCTTCTTAGTGGACTCAAATTAAATAAGTTCACTGTACTAACACCATATAAACAATAGTTTTTTTTTAAACTCAAATGGTTTGAAGCAAATCGGTTTCCAAAATAAAATGAGTTACCACATGGTATAATAACGGTAACATACTGTAAAAATGAAGAGCTGTAAATTAACGGTAGAGAGCTATATAGTAACAGTATAATGCTGGCAACCACAGCTGCCAGTAGATTACCGTTATTTTACAGTGCAACTTTTTACAGTGAAGGAAGTAAGAAAGTAATTGTTGCCATATGGCAACACTGTACCATAGAGGGTTAAGGGAATTTGGCCTTTGTATTACCTCACATTTACAATCCTGGATAATTTCATGTTCTGTCATGCTGGTGTGCTAAAAAATGGAAATATAAATGGAAATATACTTTAGAAATATTTTACTCAAGAATTTCCAAGGGTAATTGTGGCCATTGTATATTAGAGACAATTATTTATTTCATAATGCGATTTTTATTAGATATTAGATATTTAATATATTATATTATTTAATTAAGGATTTTCACAGCCTTTTTTGATCATATTTAACAAGGGTACCAACAATTCTGACCATGACTGTATATATAAAATAAAATAAACGAGTCTTGCACAATTAGATTTGTAGAAAGCACATACTTTGTCAAAATGAGCCTAACATGCAAAATAATAAACCTGAATAGGGACAGAAAATTCCAAAAGCAAACATACAATTTGTAGAGTTGTAATTACTGTACTCACAGTTTCTGAAAATGTTAAATACAGTTAGAAAATATTAAACATTTGTTAAATACAGTTTTCTTATGTTCTCATATTTATTGTTTTATTTTAATGTGTTTTTGTAAAGCCATAATTGTGTTATAATATTGTTTTGATATGTTCGCTATTTGCAATAGTTACTAATATTTTTCATAGTGTGATTTTTGGTGAATTATATTAGAAACTAGGGTAAGTCTGATTCTCAAACATCACTGTAATTATTAACTAATATATGGAACCCACAACAATTAAAAAACAAAATCATATAGGCCACAAAAATATAATGTGTCCGTTTTTGAAATTATAGATAATCACAAATGAGATTTCAGCGATATTTTTCCCACTGAACTAGAAAATGTTCCTGGTTTTCATTTCAGAAATCTGGTCACCTTAACATTCAGTCACTCTCTCACACACACACACACACACACACACACACACGCACACACACACACACAGAGAGTCTGTTAAAGTCTATATCACACAAACACAGAATTGTCTTTCTAAATGTCTAAACATCATGATGAACCATATTATGAGATTAAAAACTAATTAATTATCATGATATTTTATTTATGAAAAGACAGTTTTCTTAGGGCTAATTAGTATCTCTGGTTAAAAATTAAAATCTTCTGTTTGGAGACAAACTCAAGTTTTATGTCGCAAAAGGCAAAGTAGACTTTTTTTTTTTTTTTTTAAATAATAATGTTTCTTGAGGATTCATAAAGTTAAGATTTTTAAATCAAAATCGATCATAACTCTGAAATAAAAGACAATTTTCTTCCCTAATTTCAGGTTCAATGTGCTGCGTCAAAACTGAATATAAAAATGTGATTTAACATTATCTTGAGCTCACAAATATTTTCCCTCTGTATCTCCCACTTTATTTGTTCTCAAATGTTGTATTTTGAAGTCCAACATTTTGTATCAATCTTTAAATATGTCTAGGCTTAAAGATTTTTACATTATAAATGTAACAGATTTAACATTATTCACTGATAGTGTCTGATCATTTGTCTGCTGCACGTTTATTGTTGTGGATCATTATTTTATTTGTGTTGTAAATGAGCACTATCATTTCTCTGTAGGTATTCATGATATTTAATAAAATATTCATAATATTTACACAAATATTACACTATTCAGTGCACTGAGACGGAGTGCAACAGATAAATAAGTGCAGAAATTTAGACTAAAATATGCATTTTGATCAAATATGTGTCATCAAATGTACATCTGGAAAAATAAATATATTTTTAAGTCTCTGTCACTGTATCCTTAAAGGCTCATGAACTGCATTTGTTTATAATGTTTTAATGTTTCCTGAGGTGCACTTATGTTAGTGTCAAAATGTAGAAAAAAAAGGCCATTTTCTACTGTGATTTTAGTTCTCTGATTTAAACACTGTTTAAAGAGACGGGTCTCCTTTAAGACTTCAGTGTAACAGTTCACTGCTGACATTAGGAAACATTTTTGCATATGAAATAAGTTTTACATGTGGACCTTTTTTGAAAACGTCTGTTTCTTCTGTTTTTGCTGCTGAGGTGAAAGAATGATGAAAAGTGTTTATAAAAGTGTTTATAGCATTATATTTCCATCTACTGAATGTCATTAAAGGTTGCAGTGCAGCTGATCACAGTCGTCTCTGTTGACTGAATGAATGTAACAATCTCACCATTGTAACATAATTTGTAACGCTTTCATCACAACTAACACAGTGTGACAATGTGAATAAGATATTTGTGCAGTGTAGACAGAATCAACTTTGAGCTCACGCTGAACTGTGATTGACAGATCTGTGATTATAATGGATTATATCACACACCGGACGTGTTCAGTTCAAGACAGCAGTCGAAAAACAGTGACTCTAATCATTAAACGGAAAAGTTTGTATCAAGAATGGGTTGGTGTTCAAAAAAGCAAACAGAAAAAGAACAATCTTTTAAAATTTTGACTGTCATTCTCACATTTGGAAAATGTTTATCTTGCTCTGAGTAGTTAAGCAAGAGTTGCAAAAGGCTCAGTGTGATTGTGGAGTCAGATGAGCTCATAGTGTGGACATCTTCATACCAGGTTTGCATCTTTTATACTTGGATTTATTTTAAGAACATGTATGCTTTGTATTGATCATTTCCCAATTGATTATGTAATTGTCATCATGCATGTTTTACCTGCTTATTCTTGGATTCTGCTAGTAAATTGAGAGGAGTTTGGTGTTTCAGTCAGTAACACTTTTTAATAACTTCGATTAATAAATCATTAACTAAAAAATCTATAACAAACAACATACTTCGAGTTGCTATCTGTGGTATATCATTAATAAATTAATTAATAAAGGAAAAAAATTAAGCATAGGTTAGCTAATATTAGATGAAGTATCCAATAGTTTACACAAAATATTGTCAATATTGAGTCTTTTGCTCCAAAATAGTCCAAACAGAGTCACAGCAGAACATTTGCATCTCACGATCAACATAGCAATGTTTAGCTCTTGAATGAGTAAATGATTCAATATCATTTATAAGGAAAGAAAAAAAAACAAAAAACAATGGCCCTGGAAATTAATTTAAATATTACGCTTTAATGTAACAGTGTCTGTCACTGCTTATAGGTTTGGGATTATCTTTCACTATTTAATTTAAACCGGCTTCACTGTTTTCTGAAAAATGTTCCCCTTTTTGGTATTATAGAGATGTTGAACAGGCCACAGTAATATCCAGGAAAGGAAACTACTGCTCATTTTTGGCAAATTTCTAGAAAGGTGGTCAAACACTATAACCACTAGAAAAACATCATAAAGACAGTCCTCATAACTTATGCGCTACATTTATGTGCTACGTAAGTCCATATGAAAGCAGTTTGTCATATTTTGACAGATTTTTTGGTAGGCTACACCTCAGCTTTAAAAAAAAAATTAAAATAAAAAATTCTATTTGCATTGTTCACCAGTAATGACTAAACAGATTATAGCAAAGACTGAAGCCAATCATTTATTAATGTGTTAACTATAAGCACAAATAAATAAATAATTAAAATCCCATATTTCCTTATTGTGTTGTATATTTAAGTTAATAAGAGGTGTTAAAACTGCTCTATGCCAGATGATCTGGTGTGTTATATGTTTTCCTTTTAGTTTCATTTTGTCCCTGATTGAAAGCTCCAGCAGTATCAAGTGTTTTGCTCTCAGGTTCAGTCGTTGTGGTTGCATTAGTTCATTTTAATCTGACTCTGGCTCAAAATAATCTAATAACAGAGCTGACCTTCTCAAGGATCAAAACACACGTCACACAGTGGCTGCTTACCTGCATTTCAAAATATTTTGACAAATATTTGAATTAAAAAAGAAAAAAAAAAAAAACTTCATAAGCTAACCTCTAAAAACATAAGTAAATCTGAAAATGCATTTTATGATCTTTTAAAAGTTTAATAATGCTATAAGTTTAATTACTAGTGGTGTCAATCAATTGTTTTTTTCCCCAAATATTTAACCATTGACTATAGCCATTCAACATTACAGTATAATTGAGAGCTTTTAAACTAACATTTACTAGACTTGTAATTTAAGTGAACTTAAAACAATCTTCACATAAACCCATTTTAATAACTGTCACCTGTGTATAATAACCTGTGCCCTTCAGCAAGAAAATATAGCCAAATTTAATAAAGTTATCAAACACTAAAGCCTAAAGTAAATAAAAGATAAAGTTTAAAACTACAGAAGTTATTGATTTCCTTTTTTTTTTTATTTTGTTCTTCGATTAACAGACATCACAGCAGCTGGTTATTAGGATATTTTGGCTGCTGTTACTTTAAAAGCTGCTGCTGCTGAACTTGAAGCGGATCTGACACTGCTTTAAATGTCACTCTTAAATAATAAACACGTACATGCACAGTTTTAAGGCACCTTTAGTTGCCTTTTTTGTAACTTCATGACTTAACTGACGACATAACTACGACTAACTACATATTTGTAGTTTCATTTGGGTTTAAATATGATACAGAGCTTTAATGGGCTATAGCCTAATACAGTGCATGCCGGCATATTTGTGCGTGCACTTTAAGAGCACGTGTTACGAGCACAGTGTAACGACTGACAGGACAGGAAGATTCGTTTTTACTGACATATGACCAGACAACATCTCATCTGACTGCAGTTCACTGATGTTCTACTGAAGCTCCTCGTCACCGGTACCGTTTCCACACTTGTTTGAGTCACGCCTGGTGCTGAGGTGACGTTGGAGTGCGCGTCTGAAAAGTCTCCCGTTTGATGTGCTCGTTATTACATTCTGCTTCTAAATAAACGCAATTCTTTAGTGGTTGTGGGTGGGTGATGTTCATGATGTGGGGTTCTGTAAAGAGTTGGGTGACGTTATTTGGAGAATCTTCAGGGATTAACACTGATCACAGTGTATTTGGTCCCACAATACAGAGTGTTAAAGTAACACTGAAGCAGAGTTGAACTTAATGAGAATGTGAACAAGCAGAATTACTGAAGGAAAGAGAAACAGAAAAAAAGAGAAGAGACAAACAGAAACACAACTGACTTACAGTCACAGCCTTAGATGAAATCAGCTGAAATAAAAGACATTAAATCTCTCAAGATCTCAGCAGAGGGTGATTAAACAACTCCACAAACAGCTTCACCAGCTTCACTTATTACTGATCAGATTGTCTAAAGTAATTATTTAGAGCAGAGGTTTAGATTTTGAATTTTAGTTTGAATTTACCATTAAGGCGATCAATGTTCGCTTTAGTCGGGCTCTTGACCCTTCAATTCATAACTTTTGCTTTCTGGCTGCTGTAAGTCTGTGTCTGCAAAACACACTTATTATGACAAAAAAGCCAGAAAAAAAAAAAACATTATTTGAAATGTTATTAATCATTAATAGAGATTTACTTGTGTAATATCCTGATTCACTGATCTGATCAAAAGCTGCAGGTTGTGGTTACATTCGATATATTATAACAACATTGTTATATTAATTTGTTACTGTTAAAATCAAATAAGGTAATAGATTTTAAAAATACTTTGCTCAAGACATTTTGAACACCTGTGTGATTTAGATGCAAACATTCATCAAGAATCAGCATATGAATCTCAACGATGGTGACAATAAACAAAACGCTTCATGCTGCAGTGCATTCTGGGTGAACCAATCAAAACTCATCCATGGCTCCCAGAATGCATTGCAATATTAATAAATTATGCACCTGAATTGTCTTTGTATTTTCAGGAGTAAGTGTTTATTCTTACAATTTGCCTTAATTTTTTGCTATTTTTGTTGTGACTTTTTAGTAGCGTGTTTTGTGATGTTCAAAGATGTTTATTTGCATATTTTGTTGATTGCCACCATTGTTAAGATTCATATGCTGATTCTTCATGACTATGTGTGCCATAAATAAAACCTTTCTGTCCACATTTTTTTTTTTTTAAATGTATAAATTGCTAGAATACTTTTAAAATTCAACTTTTAGAAGCAAAAGGCTTTTATATTCAACAAAGTATAATATCAGTGAACCAAGCCAAGACATGATGATTGTTTCCAGCATTAAACAACCAACCACCACATCACTTTTTTCTAAAGACAAAGTTGTTTTATTTGCTATTATGTGCTTTGTAAGCACACAATTACAGCAGAAATGTTACAAAATTAAGGGTCAAGAGCCCAACTAAAGCAAACACTGACCATAGTGATGGTGATTATGATTGTGAAATGAAACTAACATCTAAACCTCTGTAATTCTCATTAAGAACTTTTGTATGACAGAAATAAAATCAAACTGGTTAGTAATAAGTGAAGTTGGTGATGCTGTTTGTGGAGTTGTTTAATCCTCCTCTGCTGAGATCTTGAGAGATTTAATGTCTTTTATTTCAGTTTCATCTAAGGCTGTGACTGTAATTTAGTTGTAGTTGTGTTTCTGTTTGTTTCTTCTCTTTTTTCTGTTTCTCTTTCCTTCAGTAATTCTGCTTGTTAACATGATATATAGTGTCATGGTATATTGATCTCACAGACCACCAGTGAAGAACAGCATGTTGACAGTACCAGAAGTTCTTTGACAAAATGGCTCTTCTACATTGATCATGGGTCTGTGATACATAGATAAATTTTATATGAATATATAAACTGTCATATTTTTAATGGACTTCCCATGCATTTTTTTTTTTTTTTAAGTTTCTCTTGACAACCACAAAAAAATAATGACAAATTCCCTCACATACACAGCAGACAGGATGATTGTTACTGCTCAGCTTACTTGAGTTTTTCCAGGTGGTTGAGCAGCTTCACTCCTGAATCTCCTGTGTAATTGTAGCTCAGATCCAGCTCTCTCAGGTGTGAGGGGTTTGAACTCAGAGCTGATGCCAGAGCAGCACAACCTTCTTCTGTCACCATACAGCCAGATAATCTACAACAACAGTGAGTGTTAGTGTGCTTCTTTTTTTATAAATACAGTAGCCATGCAACATGTAAGGGATAATATACATCCAGCAAGTTTTTACAAAAAACACTAACTTTACAGGTATTTCCTACATTATTATTGTGAACATTCCCTGTAAAATGTAAATTTCTTACCGTTAACTATTAGATAGCAACAGCACACATGCACGAGCTAATGTAACTATCACTGCATCAGCAACTACACAGTTACTGCCTTTAAAACCATCAACACACTTCACAATTTTAGCAATCCTATAAGATCATTGCTGATCACACTGTGTGACATGGATCTAATAAACTTGGATACGACATGCAT
The DNA here is from genome assembly GCA_036247105.1 of Cirrhinus mrigala. NCBI lineage: Eukaryota > Metazoa > Chordata > Actinopteri > Cypriniformes > Cyprinidae > Cirrhinus > Cirrhinus mrigala. The sequence goes on along the minus strand of JAMKFB010000679.1, from coordinate 776,182 downwards.
GTAGATGACACCTATTGACTCATAGGCTATGAAAAAAGTGTGAAAAAAGTGTGAAAAAAGTGGCGAAAGAGGAAGGAATAAGAGCTTGAGGTAAACAGTTTTTTTCTTGTTGTTGTTGTTTTAGCGCTATGTCACGTTGATTTTAAAAAGCATTTTTATTGGCTGGTCGGTAAATGTGGGTCGTGACAGCAAACACGCCATGTGATGATCAGGCTGAATTTCTGACACTGTCAGAAAATGATCGTAGGCTATCTTTGGTCACAAGACCGTGACAACGGCCGTCTTTGAACCTCTCTCACTATAAGACATAGGATCACAGATTAGGAGCCACGATCACAGAAATCACCACGATTGTTTCATGATGCCAATCTTTCATCTGGGACAGTCGAAAATCGTGCAGTGTGTTTTGGACTTAAAGGCACAATATGTAAGATTTTTGAATCAAAGCAATATTTTCTACAGTAACAGACCATGTCATTTCATCACCCGTGAATGGTGTCATGCACACTTTGATTTATACTGTTATGTGTTTTATTAGACAGGTGAGCAACTGCTTGGATACAAATAAAGACAGAAAACTAATCTCTTTTATATAGCTCAACACTGTACAGTCTTATTGTTTCAGTATCATTATCTTGATTTACTGCAAGTATCATGTTTTTACCATGCCTCAGAGAGAATAATATTTTGTCAAGTGGTTAACATTGCAAACTCATATGCAATTGTATTTGTATTACTAGTAATAAAAGCTTCATACAATATATTTAAAAATTAATTGTATGCCATTGAGCAACACAAGCCATCCAGCATTTATTAATATCATATTCTAATATCAAAGCAGTTTACTGCAGTGTGCAACAAGTACATGTGTGTGTGGTGCTGCTGACGCAGGAGCCGGAGTTTTGAACCCAGATGTGCTTCACCTTGTTTATAAGCACACGCTACAGGAATGCACATGTATGCATTGTGATACTCTCATGTACGTGCATAGAAGACTGACACAAAAGAAAACAAATGGTTGAATAAAGTTATTATTTTTTGTTTTCTTTGCACACAAAAACTATTCTCATTGCTCTTGTAATATTATGGTTGAACCACTGATGTCACACGGACTATTATAACGATATCCTTACTACTTTTTTGGGCCTTGAATATGTCAGGTGTGTTGCTGTCTATGCAGGGTCAGAAAGCTCTCGCATTTGATCAAAAATGTATTTTTATTTGTGCTTCGAAGATAAATGAAGGTCTTGTGGTTTTGGATTAATTAATGACAGAATTGTCTTTTTTTGGGTGAACTATCCTTTTAATGCTCAGAGAGCAAACACATGATACAAACCAATGTTATTAACAATTAAAGTGGTCAAATATAATAATTACACAGGAATATGTTTAGCCACTCTCAACTGCCCCTAAGGTGGTCTGTGCATGTCACTGATTGAGTTTAAGAAAATTGTCTTACATCTAAGATTTTAGGTTAGGATTAGGGCAGATGCTGACATAAATCTGTAATCATCAGCATAACAACAAAACGCCAGACCAAACTTTCAAATAGGGATGTAACAATTCTGATATTATTTCCTCACTTTTATTTTTTGACAAAATGAGATTTAAGACGAATTATAAATGTAAAGGTGTTCTTTTATTATTTTTCAGGCAAAACACTGCACATTTCTTTAAGAAATTGAAATATGTCAAATAACAAAGCCAAATTGAAATTTTAAAACAAACAGCCAATCAATTAAATGAATAAATACAATCATTCTCTTCATATAAACAAACTAAGGCTTTCCTTTGCTCTTTCCATTTAAAATTAGGCAGCCACTGCATTGGTGACTCTGAGATGATGGTTTTTGAAATACCAGTAGTTCAGCAGTTTCTGTATGCTGTCACATGACTGACTGATTAGACAGTTGCATTAATGAGCAGCTGAACAGTTGTACCCAATAAAGTGTCCAGTGTGTGTACATGTATATGTTACAAAGAACATTTAAATACCCCAATAAATACCTCAGTATGTTGCGTTGACAGTTTGTACTCTTCAGTCCAGCACACAGCCGTTTCACTCCGGAATCCTGCAGGTCATTGTTACTCAGGTCCAGCTCTCTCAGAGAAGAGTTTGATGATTGTAAAACTGAAGCCATAGTTTCACAGTGCTGATCAGTGAGATTACAGATTGCCAATCTAAACAGAGTAATGAAAAATAATTAATTACATACACACAGTTGACACATCTGTTTTAGATTTTGTTAGTGTTAATGTTTTCATGTGTTTAGGTATGTTTGAGTTCATGTGGTGCTGATCAGTGAGAGTTGCAGTTTGCAGTCGGGGGCAGAATTTAAAGTGGAGACATGAAGTCGGACACTTTCTGCTCCTCATAGTGATGCTCACACAGTGTTTGTATATTTTATCACAGACGAAGTGAATTAAATGAATTATTTGTCAAATACACAGACGTTTCAGAGATGATTTCATAAAGGAAAAATACTTTTCATGTACTGTTTAAAGGCACAAAATGTAAGATTTTTTTAAATTAAAATGTTCAAAAAAACCCACTAGAACAGTGTTACATATTTTGCTGACTTGTGTACTAACATTATCCTAGATGTTTCGAAGAATGTTTAAATCCAGAGAAATAAGCAATTTTAACTAGTATAATGGACCGTGTCATTGCGTCGTATGCCAATGACGTCATACACCCTTGATTTTCCGATTTTATTTTATAGAAAACGTGGAAACCCCAAAGACAGTTTAATATGTTATGCATTTTATTAGATAGATGATAAACGCACAGAGTAGCATTATAACAAAACTTTCAACACACAGTCAGATCTACAATGATAAAACAAAAATGCTTTTTCCTACATGCGCACGACCGGAAGAAGCGGAAGCTGTCGTCTGTGGCATAATAAAAGCTCCGCTGCTTTCAAGCCATGTCTCGCGCTCGTCTTCATTAGCAATCGCTCCAGCGTCCTCGTTTCGCTTCCATGACTTTCAGCCTCACCCTGCTTCATACTACAGTGACCTTGATAGGTTTTTAATACATTAGCTCATCCATGGACATGATTTCTGCCCGTGTCCTGTCGGATTGCATCAGCTGTGTAGATGAAAACTACAACTCCCATGATTCCACACTCAATCACAGCATCATCGAAATACTTTGTTTGTTTTGAATATAAACCCTCTAGTGGTGAAAACTTACAGATTGTGCCTTTAATACAGTGCAATCTGTACAAGAATAAAGTTCAACATAAACCTATACCATTTAAATAAGTGTTTTTTTTTATAAACATGACTCAATATAACATTGCAGCTACAGTAAAAGAGCTTTTACTGTTAAAACACTTGAACTGACATCTCTACCATATAGTTGAGCTTACTTTGATAGGGAATAAATATGTTATTTCCAATTAAAGTGTTTAAATCTAATAATTACACAGGAATATGTTTAACCACTCTCATCTGACCCTCCGGAGGTCTGTGCACACCACTGATTCATTTTAAGAAAATAGTCTTACATCTAAGCTTTTAGGTTAGGATTAGGGCGCCTGCTGACATAAATCTGTGTATCATGACCATAATGATGAAACCCCAGACCAAACTTTCAAACAGGGATGTAACAATTAATAACACGATTTTATCCCTTTTTTTTTTTTTTTTTTTTTGGCAACATGAGATTTAAGACGAATTATGAATGTAAAGGTTTCCTTTTATTATTATTCAAACAAAATGCTGCACATTTCTTTGTGAAATTGAAAAATGTCAAATAACAAAGCTAAATTGAAATTTTAAAAGAAATCCCAAATCAATTAAATGAAAAATGCAAATAAAAGAAATCTCTTCATATAAACAAACTAAGGCTTTGTCTTTGCTCTTTCCATTTAAAATTAGGCAACCCTTGCATTTTAATCACGATCAAAACAACGATGAGTTTTTGATTTAAATTAGATTGTATAATTTCAAAATTTGAAGCAAAAACAGAATGGTCTGGTTTTAGCTTTGTGAAACTAATCTACAGAAAACATCTGAACGAAACAAACACTAGACACGCTGAATGAGAATGCATATTCACTCTCTGACAGTAGGTGGCGCTTATGGAAAAGCAGTGACAGTGTTTTCTTGGTTACTGCTGTAAATTAAGCAGTGCTGTGTTTCTAAACACTACTTTAATATGCATTATACACAGGCAAGATGAAAAGAAAATCTAAACTTTCTGAAGACAGTTCCCCTTAGACATTTCTTCCATGACAACTCTTGGGAAGATTTTATCATGGTAATGTATATGACAATGTTAATGTATTTGGTGGAATAGATCTGCTGCGCTGCTGCTGAATTGCTGCTGCTGTTGGTTATTGCTGTAGTTGTAGGTTATTGCTGCTGCTGCAAGCAAGTACAGGAACTTGCTACTGTCAAAGCATATGGCAATACGGTGCTGTGAGTATTTAAGACATACTGCTGCTGCACAATAGTATACAAGATAACCCCCCCAACAAAGCTGAAAAGAGAAACGAAACAGCTAAAATATGCATGCTGCTGTAAGCTTGAAAGCACACTGCTGCTATACAATAAAATGCTTGTAATTATCCTTATAAAGGCAAAATAAAGAGACAAAACCCCCCAGAATAAGCAGATCTTTTGCCAAGACATATGTACTGCTGCTGCTCCAAAGAGCCATGAAACCGCGTGTTTGCTATCTATGTGAGTCTGGGCCAGCTTTGCCGAATGGCTTAATGCTAGTGGACTACTGCTGTGTGTACCTGATCGTTTGACCAGATAGCTTAAACTAGTGACCTGAGTTAATGTGTTTCTGGGCTAGTGAAGCCCAGATAAGTTAACTAGTGGCTTAGCAATGTGAACCTGGGTGCTGTACCCTTAGGTTTATTTAATTAATGACCTAAATAACTATGTGTGTCTGAGTCAATAGCTCAAACTTACCTAGGTTGAAACACACACTATGTGTGTCTTTAACAAACAAGAATCACGCTGTAGGCTTGATAGATGAAGTAACCCCCAGCAACCACCTGGCTCAGGCTTGGGTGGCCTGAGCAAATAGTTTTTTTTTTTTTTTTTTTTTTTTTTTTTTTAAACTTTAATACTTAATTTTAATACAGTGTCTGCTTTGCAGCAACTATGCTGTTATATTATCGTTATAACCATCTCGTTTCACTATATATACTGCTGCTATTTATATTAATTGTGAACAGATAAAATTTGTGACCTGAAATGCTATAAATGCTGCTGCTAAGAAATTTATTATTCTCTATGACTGGCTGCGGCTACTGCACGAAGAAAACAAAACTGCTGTTAACTCTGTTAATTAGGCATACAAGCAGCTATGCAAGTTCTGTTTTACACTAATACAGTGTTGCCGCCAACGTGAGCTGTTAATGCTATTCACAATGTTGTAGTATGATTACTGTGCAAGCTGCTGCAGTTACAATATTTTAATCAGAATCTGCGATGCATAATCTACTGCTGCTGCATGAAATCTGCTGTAAACCCTGTTGAATAATCAAAAGTCAAAAGTAATAAGGTGCCTACTACACTTTAAGAATTTACCGTCTAGTAGTTATCACTAAAGCGCTTTTCTGCTGTCGTTGCTACAGTACATTAGCAATAACAATTTGACTTGCTATGCATGCTGCTGATAAAATTATTATTTGTAACCTTGCATATGAATTTGCAATATATGGCACACTATAACATTTGCAGACACTGCAATCTGAATAGCTATGCATACAGCTACTACAGCTGCACGAAGTACTTAGAATTGCTATAGCCCCTTTATTATATAAACAATGCAATGACATAATACTTATTTCGCTTTGGAGAGTTCACAAATCTGCTGTAATTCTTGTTAAATAAGCAAAAGTAATAAAATGCCATTTCACCTGTTTACTATCCATGTGTTATCTTATCAAATTTCAACCAACTAAGGTACTTCCTATTGCCGCTGCTAAACTGGAAACATAATAATTGGTTTGCTATGCAGACGCTGCTAACATTATTTGTTACATCACATCTGAATTTGCTATACATGCTGCTGCTTTTAAAATTCACTAAATGTGATCTAAATATTCAATTCAATTTAAATTTATTTGTTAAGCGCTTTTCACAATACATATCGTTGCAAAGCAACTTTACAGCAAATTAAAGTTTTACAATACATTTAGTAGTAGCTTACTAGTGGTGACTTTGTCAAGTTGATGTACATATGGCAGAGATGTATGGTAAAGATCAATTAATGATGTAATCAAACAGACAAAGAACACCATAAATAGCTAAACATACTGCTGACACAACTGTACAAAAGTACAGTTTACAAAATTAACTGTAGCCCTGTTAAATAAGAAAAAAGTAATAAAAGCCTATTTCACATTAAAGAGTTACATACCCCATACGTTGAATGCCATTTTTTAAAGCACTTCCTGCTGCCGCTGCTATATTATCGATAAAAATTTGGCTTGCTAAGCATGCTGCTGCTATTTCTAACATTGCATCTGACTAGCTATGCATACTGCTGCTACAGCTGTACAAGTACTTATGATTGCTATAGCCCCTTTATTAATAAACAAAATGCTAATAATTCCTATTCACTTGAAGAGTTCATGTAGAGTTCATATTTAGCCATTGAAACTTCAATTATGGTTTACCTGTTGCTGCTACTAATAAATGATTTAACTGCTATGCATGCAGCTATTAATAATTTGCTAATAACGCAATCTGAATTTCTATGGATACTGCTGCTACACTTTATGAAAGTACTAGAATTGCTGTGAGCCCAGCTGAATAAACAAATAAGAAAATTCCAAGTTTAAAAGTGCCCTACTATAATGCTGCATTGTAAATGGGCTACTAAACTGAACCAATTTATTATTGGTAACAGTATCCTTATATTTTAAACAAATTACTGATTCATTATCTTTAAACTACCACTAAACATGACTTTCATAATAAACACTGCACTATGACTGAACCAAATGTAACGAGTGAAATAGAGATGTGGCCCCTTTAAGAGTGAGCGCTCCCTTCTGAAGTGGATTGCAATGCACCACGAGTACACCTATAATAAAAGCGGTATATTATTTCTTTAACTCATTTAAGTTGTTCTGGTTTAAGAAGTAGCTGATGACAAAAGGACGTTTAAGAAATACCATAATACAGGTTCGCCTTGACTTAAAACTATAAAAGACTGTGAATGCCACTGCAGCCGATCCCACTGTGGCGATATCTTTTGAAATCAACCCGTTCGCACTTAATATAGATGAGAATGCCCAAGATAATATTAAGACATAAAACGTTTTGGGCAAATAGGGTAATCCCCTTCACTTTACTGTTTTACTAGGCAATGTATTTTCACAAACATAAACTATTAGCCGCCGCTGCTGCCGTTATATGAACACGACATGCTTAATAATTAACGCTACTTTTCTCACGAACAACCCGCGCATAGCTTTACAACCGTATGTTTTATAGTTTTAGAAATGTAAGCTGACTAATGCAATAAAGCCCTAAAATAAGAGTGAGAATTTTTACTTATCTAGTTGAGTTTCAGAGGAACTCAAAGCGCGCTGCTGCAAAAGGCTCAAGTGAATGCCAACCAGTCTTTTAAAGCTAAAGGTTCAAACTCATGGCTGCCTGCGTGACGTGAACCAATCAGCTTGTGCCAAGTGGTATAAGGCTGTGAATATCAGTTACGTTAACACCCGTCAACCTGCGCCATCTAGATTTTCATGGAAGAACTAGGCATTCATATAAATCCTCACTGCCAAATGTATTGCGATTTCGTTTAACATCTCAACTTACTTGAATAAGCACATATTTTTTATTGATTTTCATCTGGCCCAGCATGCATTGTCACATTCCTACTTTCAAATGATCTCTCCCATATAGGCTACATATAAAGTATATGTCAAAAGAATGAACCCTAGCACAGACCCCTGCGAGACCCTGCTGAACTAGTCCTGGTACAGGACTAAAAACATTAAAAACAATCAGTGAGGATTTAAATCATTTAAACACAGCACCAGTACCTTTCAAGATTGACAATATAACAGAACTGGTGACTCTGAGATGGTTGTTTGTGAAATACCAGCAGCTGAACAGTTGTACCCAATAAAGTGACCAGTGAGTGTACATGTATATGTTACAAAGAACATTTAAATACCCCGTTAAATACCTCAGTATGTTGAGTTGACAGTTTGGACTCTTCAGTCCAGCACACAGCCGTTTCACTCCTGAATCCTGCAGGTCGTTGTTACTCAGGTCCAGCTCTCTCAGAGAAGAGTTTGATGATTGTAAAACTGAAGCCATAGTTTCACAGTGCTCATCAGTGAGATTACAGCCTGCCAATCTAAACAGAGTAATGAGAAGCAATTAATTACATACACACTGTTGACGCATCTGTTTTAGGTTTTGTTAGTATTAATGTTTATGTTAATGTTATGTTAATGTTTGTTAGTGTTAACCTAAATGTCTTTAGGTATGTTTGAGTTCATGTGGTGCTGCACAGACCGATCAGTGAGAGTTGCCGATTGCGGTCGGGGGTGGAATTTAAAGCGGAGACGTGAAGTTGGAGACTTTCTGCTCCTCATAGTGATGCTCGCACAGTGTTTGTACACTTTATTACAGATTAAGTGAATTAAATGCAATATCTGTGAAATACACAGATGTTTCAGAGATGTTTTCATAAAACAAAAAACACTTTTCAAGTACTGTTTAATACAGTACCATCTGTACAAGAATAAAGTTCAACATAAGCCTATATTATTTAAATACCAATAAAGTGCTTTTTGATACAGTAAAAGAGTTTTAACTGTTAAAACCCTTTAACTGACATCTCTACCATATGATTGAGCTTACTTTGATTGGGAATAAATATGTCAAAAGGAAGACACGTCGTTTTAGAAGCCTTAAAAAAAAAACATAACCAGGCCAAAAAGAAAAAGTAATTTCATAAAAGAGAAATTGGTCTTACTCTAAAAACTCCCATTAACCCTGTAATTGCAAACAATTACATTAATTTATATGTATATTAAATACCAGTAAATATAATTAAAGATTTACAAACATTAAACATTATATAGCCTATTTAGTTCCCCTCACTCCACGACTAATTATTTAAAATTAATGGTATTACAGAACAAGAATGAAAAATGAGTAGCTATAAAATCATATATTAAACTATACAATAAAACATTAATAAATACAAATGTAAAGTTACATGAAATGGTATTGGGCTCATTAGCTTCTCATTCAACAAGAATCCAAATGTTTCCAGTTTTGCCATGTAACATTTGGTTGCTTAACTATTATTCATTATGTAAACAAGACTTTGTACTTCACTCCTGTTCCAATATCTGTGTAAAAAATTATCCATCTATGTGCAAAAATGTGTGTTTGGGCGCTACACACTGATTTTAAATTAATCAGTGTAACTTTGTTTGGTTGACTGCATTTTAGTTTGATTAATGGTTGAATGGTCAAGTTAGCAACGCTGATATTTTGTGTGTGTGCGTGAGGCGCAGCTGAAATTAATAAAATAAAGATATAAAGAAAACAAATAAAATGCATAAACAGTGTCACATAAACAAAAGTAGCCTATACTTGTACAGCTTTTTTTTTTCTTTGTTAATCTTTTAATTATTTAAAAGAAATAGTCCTAATTGTGTAGCCCTATTTATTTCGTTCCTTATATACTTAATTTCTGTTTTTCTCTGTTCACAGAAGCTGCAGGTGTGTGATGCGACGATGTGTGAATCCTCATAATCTGTTTTTTTTATGCTGCTATTTGCCCATATAAAGCTTAAAGTCCTGAAAAAAAAGCTTTGGTTATCAGTCAGGAAAATAATATAATGAACAAAATGCTGTCGTTATACAATTCTCTGCATAAATTCTCCAGCTTGCGTACACAAGCTGAGACCAGACTTGAGATTTGATCGTAGCCACCGCTCACGTCCATATTGATACATTCCAAGTTTTGTATAAAACAATCGTACACCCAATTTTCTATCGTATGTTAGTTTTGTAAATGAGGCCCAATATGAATATAAAGGTTTACATCCCATAATGATGTTCAGTTATCTTGTTTGAAGGTAATGATGACGACATCTTGTGTAGTAACTGACAAACAATCATTGATTAATGGTCACATTCTCATTGTTTTCATCCTTTCAATGGCTCTTGATCATTAAACATTTATGAATCAAAATAACCAAATAAAGGTAGAACAAAAATTGGACTCTAAACATACAAAAACATGAAAGAATCTGCTATATAGTCACATTATCACTAAAGTATCAATCCGTGTATAAGTCAAACCTCAGTATGTTGAGTTGACAGTTTGGACTCTTCAGTCCAGCACACAGTAACTTCACTGTTGAATCCTGCAGGTCACTGTTACTCAGGTCCAGCTCTCTCAGCGAGGAGTTTGATGATTGTAAAGCTGAAGCCACAATTTCACAGTGCTGAATTGTGAGATTAGAGCCTGCCAATCTGAAAAAGGGAGGACTTTGGTGTAAAAGCATGTTCATAAGATAGTGTCCCCAAACGACTACAAGACTATAAACAGTATATATGTCAAAAAGACTGCAAAGTAAACAATATTCACCTCTAAATTATACACCATTTACTTTTAAAAATACAGATTAGTGCTATCTCTTGTAATACAACAAGCCAACAAGAAAGCATAAATAAAATATTGTAAAGTGCTTGAAAAAGAAATAAAAACCGCAAACAAAACTATGACATTCATTGTTATTGTTGAACTGATATGTGTCCTTGCAGTGACATGTTTGTCAGTTCACTTCAATTACAACTCTGAGTGACTTTATTTCTATCCTAAACCTTAAACTGTATAATAGAAAAGAATAAACTGCCGTTACACTTGACATTCTGTCCCCATCATGTCCCTGTATTTTCACTCTCTGGACTTTACAGCAATTAATCTTCCTCAACGACTTAAAAATTATTGCCATCATTTATTAAACTTTCCCAAATATATGAGTAAATTTGGAGTATTAACATATTTATTCTGTGTACAGGAATGTTGTGGGATCTTTGGACTTCATTCTCGGGTTTGGCAGCAACGCATTGCATAAATGCAAAAACTTATTGGTTCTATATGCCTAAAAAAGATCTTTCATATAGGGGCGGTTTCCCGGACCGAGATTAAGCCTAGTCCTAGACTAAAATGGCCCTTTAAACCAGATTTACAGAAATCTGCTTTCTCTGTCATGGTTTTAAATAGTCTTAGACTTAGTCTAGTCCAGAATTGAATAGGCTGATTTCCTGGAGGAAGACTAGAGCTACTTCAGGACTAAATTGAGTCTTAAATTAAACCTACCAGGAGGCAGGTTTAACTTTAGATTAACATTGTGTTTTCAGTCTTTATATATCAAAATTATTGGTACTCTTGGTAGATATGAACAAAGAAGTGTGTGAAAATAAATCTGCAATGTTAATCATTTGATCTTTTATTTAAAAAAAAAAAAATCGGCCAAGTAAAATGGAAGTAAATGGAAATCATTCTAAAAGGTTTTTATTTATTTATATCTCTAATTGACCACAATTAACGGCACCTTTTTATTCAACACTTTTTGCAACCTCCTTTAGCTAATTTAACAGCTATGAGTCTGTCCTATAATGCTTGATGATTTTAGAGAACAAGAGATCAGAATCCATTCCTTCATCCAGATTCACTCCAGACCCTTTAGATTCCCAGCTCCATGATAAACTCTTTCCTCTTTAGTTTTCGAGAGGGTTTAGGTCAGGGAACTGGGACAGCAATGGTAGAACCTGTATTTTGTGCTCAGTGACCCATTTTTGTGTTGATTTTGATGGTCCTTTTGGATCATTGTTCTTTTGAAAGATACAACCATGGCCCATTATAAGCCTTCTGACCTCAAGACTATTTTCTGTAATTCTGCAACTCTACTTGGAGAGTCTTTGGCCACTCAAACTATCTTCCTCACATTGCAGTAAGACAGTATAGATTTTTGTTCCCTCATATTTATATTAGAGTGAAAAAGGAAGTCATGGCTGAATAATTTCATGTTCATGTAACTCTGTCAGTTTAACAAATCAGAAAGGAGCTGTGGTGATGTCATCAATATCATACACGCCATTCACATTTTTAATGCTACAGGAGAAGTGACGTGAATGTGAGCAACATTGTAGATTTTATGACCAAAACAACGATTTTCATGACAGAAAGTAATTTTTTTCATTAAGATTATTTTATGCCCAGCAATCATTGTGTTGTAGATACAATTGTTTGACTTGCATAATCTAAAGTAGCTGTTTCTCTAGTTTAATTTGATACTTTGCATTCATGCTAACTTAAAACTCACATGCTAAAACAGTTTGCTATGTTATGGCTGTTTGGGGTGGGGATAGTTTAACAGGGATAGTTCTTTTTTTTTTTTTTTTTTGTGCACGTTTAGAATTTATGCGCATCTTGATATTTCCATCCAGCATTTTTTATCTGATATTCCAAAATTCAAATAAAAATAGGTAGATGGCAACACAGCTAGTGACTGAATACAGTACACACACACACACACACACACACACACACACACACACTCTCACACAGAAATTGTTTTTGTGCTAAATTTAAAGTCCTAAAATGAATAAAGTATACTGTATTTGTCACTTTAAATGGTTCACTATTAAAAAAAAAAAAAACAAAAAAAAAAAAAAACTGATTATTCTTTGTTCTTCAATCAAGTTTTTGCATAATTTGGAAGTGTGGGTCTTATTTCAGCAAATTACTTCACACAGTCACATCTATCCCCAGCCTGTGTTACAACTCACACCAGTAGTGGGGTAGGTTGTAACAACAGAACTCTTTTCGAAAATCTGTGATTATGCAGTACACGTCCAAGTTAGTTTATTTGTAGTAGACAAATGTGGCTACCATATATCAAAGTTTGAGAGATCTAGCACAAACAACCGCTGAGTTACTGATGCTCAAACAAAAAGTGTTACTTTCATCCCTGTTCTCCCCTATACTGTATATGAATAGGAATATACAGTGCCCTTCACTAATATTGGCACCCTTTGTAAATATGAGCAAAGGCGGCTGTGAAAATAAATTTGCATTGTTAATTCTTTTGATCTTTCATTAAAAAAATTCACAAAATTCTAACCTTTCACCGAAGTAAAACAATTGAAAGTTGGGGAGATAATCTCATGATAAAATAATGTTTTTCGCTAATGCATGTTGACCATAATTATTGGCACCCTTAGAAATTCTTATGAGCAAAATAACTCTGAAGTATATTCCCATTCATGTTTACATTTTAGCACACCTTTTCCTTAATTGTCCATCACAAGGAGTAAAACCAAAGAACATAACTCTGATGTGCAGAACAAGATTGTTGAGCTTCACAAAACAGAAAATGGCTGTAAGAAAAGAGTTAAAGCATTGAAAATCCATCATCTCCATTTCCACCATCAGGGCAATAATTAAGAAGTTCCGATCAACTAAAGATGTTAAAAATCTGCCTAGAAGAGGACGTGTGTCTATATCGTCATAATGGATGGTGAGGAGGAGACTTTGAGTGGCCAAAGACTCTCCAAGGATCACAGCTGGAGAATTGCAGAGATCAGTTGAGTCTTGGGCTCAGAGAGCCTAAAAAATATATCAAACAGCCCCTACATGACTACATGGTGTTCAAGAGGGTTTCAAGAAAAATTCTCCTTGCTCATCCATAAACAAACTCCAGCATATTCAGTTGTCAGACACGACTGGAACTTGAAATGGCACTGGCTTCTATGGTCAGATGAAACTAAGAAACAAGATTTTCGGCAGCAAACCCACCAGATGGGTTTGGTGCAAACTGGGATAAAAAGTACCCCATGTCCACGGTCAAATATATCTCTGGATCGTTAATGTTGTGCGCCTGTTTTTCTGCCGGAGGTCCTGGACATCTTGTTCAGATGCATGGCATCTTCTATCAAATATCAACAGATAACAAATCTAAACCTGACTGCCTCTATTAGAAATCTTATAATGGGTCATGGTTGGATCTTCCATCAGGACAATAATCCAAAACAAACATCAAAATCAACACAAAAAAGGGTCACTGAGCACAAAATGCAGCTTCTGCCATGGCCATCCCAGTCCTCTAACCTGACCCCAGTAGAAAATGAGTGGGGTGAACTGAAGAGAAGAAGCACCAGCATGGAGCTGTGAATCTGAAGGATCTGGAGAGATTCTGTATGAGGGTCTCTGATCTCTTGTCAGGTGTTCTCCAAACTCTTCAAGCGGTATAGGGGAAAACTCATAGCTGTTATCTTGGGAAAAGGACATTGCAATAATTGGGTGCCAATAACTGTGTTCAACATGAACTAGAGAAAAACATTTATTTCATAATGAGATTTTCCCCCCACTTTCGATTGTTTTACTTCAGTGAAAGGTTAGAATTTTGTGAATTTTTTGAACGAAAGATAAAAATAATAAACAATGCACTTTTGTTTTCACAACAATATACAGGAATACAAATAATTGTGGACAATGAGTATTAGAGAAAATATATGTATTTTCATAATATTTTTAGGGTGCCAATATAATTCTGACCATGATACCCAGTCCCACCTGATGAAAGAGTGTTGCATATGGTCATCTCAGCAGTGAGTCATGTGAGCAGCATTATGCCGTCAAGGTGCAATACAGTGATGATACACAACTATGTGCAAACATACACTCTTGTTACCTGTAATTATTGTGTAAGTGCAACAGTAAACAATTTTAGTTATGCTGCAATAGATATGTTTCAAAGTTATTAACAATGAACAGTATTACATTGTTAAATGCAAGGTCCAAAGACCTTAAGTTAACAAAATGTTAACAGAACTTTTCTAAGAACAGAATGCAGAAAATAAATAAATAAATAATTTACAGTCATTTATACAAAGTACAAAGAACAGTAAAAGCAAACAAACAAACAACAAAAAAAAAATCATCTTCTAAATTTATTTTTAATAGGCATACTGTCAATTATTAATTTCAGCTGTGGGCAGAAGACAACGAATTTCTGAAGATCTTTTGCATATACTTGCAAAGTTGTCCCTGCAGTATAGGAGGGAGAAGAAAAGTCGTCCCACTCTGATAAAGCAATAAATAATAAAATAACAAAGGACTACAAAACTTAGAGAGGTAACTGGAAAATAACAAACAAGAACTTAATAGCAAAACTAAATGGAGAACATGCACTCCACTCTGATGGGCTGAAACATGTTTACACTGTAGCTAAAGAAAAAAATAAATAAATAAAAAAATAAAACATTGTTACTATAGGTAATAAATGGGTACCACAAAACAGCCATTGTTGTGCTACAAAAACTGTGGTTGAAACATTTTCAGCCCTGTTGCATAGTTTGCATTTTTATAACACAACACACAAACATTAGATGCATTAAATTGATAAAATAGTCTCTATGTACAGAAAACCCTTTAACTTAAATTTTAACACATGGTGTTGTTTTATTGTATTTGTTCATAATTTTACAACAAACATAAATGGAAAAAAAAAAAAAATCCTGATAAGTTACTCACCCTTATGTCATCCAAGATGTTCATGTCTTTCTTTCTTCAGTCGCAAAGAAATTATACATTTTTTTTTTAGGAAAACCAGGATTTTTTTCATACAGTGGACTTTCATGGTGGCCAGCGAATTGAAGGTTAAAAACGCAGTTTCAGTGAAGCTTCAAAGGGCTCTACACGATGCCAGCCGAGGAATAAGGACTGATGAAAGAAAGACATGAACACCTTGGATGAAGAGTTTAAATTCAGGTACGCCTAACTCTGTGAAAATACAAAATGTGCAACAGGGCTGAAGAGGTTTTGCAGAACAACCATGGCTGTTTTGTGGTACCCATCGTTTAACTATAATAACAATGATTTTTTTTTTTTTTTAACTACGGTATAAACGTTCAATTTTCATTTCATTCAAGGTATAGGGTATACCCAGAGGTTAAGGTAAGTTTGAGCCAATCAGAGTGGAGTTTAGTGACACCTACTGGACACAGATTCCTCACAGAAGTCTTTGTTTTTATATTTGGTTAAATATAAGCTTTGTGCAACACTTCTTTACATTATGCTCTTTTTTTTTTTTTTTTTGCAATGTCTTTTTCTCTGATTGTGATCACAGATGAAAATTGCATCAGAGGGGGACAACTTTTCTTCTCCCTCATATACTGCAGGGACAACTTTGCAAGTATATGCAAAAGATCTCCAGAAATTTGTTGACTCCTGCCCACAGCTGAAAAGAATAACTGACAGCATGCCTATTAAAAATAAATTTAGAACACAATTTGTTGTTTGTTTGTTTTTACTGTTTTTTTTGTACTTTGCATTTGTTTTTTTCTGCATTCTGTTCTTAGAAAAGTTCTGTTAAAATTTTGTTAAATAATAAAAATATTTTGTTGTTAACTTAAGGTCTTTGAACCTTGCATTTGACTATGTAATACAGTTCATTGTTAATAACTTTGAAACATATCTATTGCAGCATAACTAAAATTGTTTACTGTTACACTTACACAGTAACTACAGGTAACAAGAGGGTAACAAGGGATCATTTTAAATTACAACCCGCAGATGTTACACTTACACAGCAACTACATATAACAAGAGTGTATTTTTGCGCATAGTTGTGTATTATGATGTTATATTTATGTTATATCCTGGGAGCAGCTGGAAACAGGTAATGTATAGTTTTTCACTGTATTGCACCTCGACGGCACAATGCTGCTCACGTGACTCACTCCTGAGATGACCATATGCAACACTCTTTCATCAGGTAAATTTTCATATGGAAATTTCTAAACCAAATTATATCAGAAACCCATTACATAATTTCCCCATACTTTCAGCTATCTGTATCTATGTCATGTAAGATATATGTTGTAATAATACAATAAGTACCCAGTACGTAATGTAAAAATATACTGCATCATATTTTTTGTGTTATTACAATAAGGCAACTTGTTCTAAATCATACTGTTGTTTCCTAACATAGTAGATAAATACTTTTAATTTTCCAGGTCATTACCTCCTTATCCCCCAAACATTGCACATCGTTTCCGTTTACCTACACGTACGTTCAACTGTAAGTTATGAAAATTTTGGTCTGTGTGTCATACATATCACGTAATTTCAGAATAGGTGCCCTTTAGTTATGAAATACTTACAGTATAAATGCTTTATAATTTTGTAGGTTATTACCCCCTTATTCCCCAAACGTTGCATATTGTTCCCTTATACCTACGAGTAGGTACTGTGGAGGTACTCTATAGTTACAAATAGGTACAGTGTAAATTCAGTTTAATTACGCGGTACATTGCGGGCTGTAATCTAAAGCGTTACCACAAGTTTACCAAATGAGCCAGACTTATTTTAGTTATTCTGACTTATTATCACTTGATTTGGCTCAAAATAAGTCAGACTAACTGAAATAAACCAGGCTTATTTGGTAAACTTGTTTTATGAAACACCCCCCAGGAGTTAGTAATCTGGACATAATCTATATTCCGGAAAGGCATTTTTAAACCATCTACTCCTGTTAATTTCACATTTAACTAATTGTTAACTAATTACTTTTTTTATTATATGAAATTCCTAAATTTGATGACTGAGGCCCATTATGACATCCCAGTGTTTGTTTATACAGAACTTCTACTATTGTGGAAAACGTCTTATTAGCCGAGTATTATCATTATAAATATTTTTTTACAGGAATGCATTGGGTTTTGCAGGTCTGTTGACCTTTTCACCATTTTGGCTGAATATAGTACCAATATAGTGTTGTTTCTTTGTTTGTTTATTTATTATTTTTTAACAAATGTACTGTTATTGTAATAACCTTACTTTTTCCCAATAAAGACAGGAAAATAATAATAGGAAAATAAAACAGCTTTTACAAACCCAATGCAAATGTTTTACTGCAAGTACAATATATTAAATGCAATTAAAAAAAAGGTAACACTTTACAATATGTGTGCACAAATATGCATTAATTCATGCTTAACTAATGCAGAGATAATCATGAGTTAATATATAACTCATGAAGAACTAAAACATTTATTAATGATTACTACATCAGCAACAAATAAACATTCTATATGATTCATAGATTAAGTAATCAATAAATTGTTATTAGTTAAATGTGTCATAATGTATTAATTCCCTAATGACTTATTTTATTAACTAATAGTGTAAATTCATGTGTTAATTACCACAATGGGTTGAAGCCATGCATTTCATCTTCCAGTTGTCTGCTTTAATTAAACATTAGCTGATAATTTGCAAAGATATCATTCTGTTGTGACTTTACTTGTTGAGGCACAGAACTATTAACTAATTATTAAGTAATATGTCATTAAAGCAGACAACTGGAAGTTAAAATGCATGGCTTCAACCCACTGAGGCCCATGGCTAACCAACTAATTCTATATCCATAACCACAATGACATATTACTTAACAATAAGTTAATAGTTCTGTGCCTCAACAAGTAAAGTCACAACATAATGATACATTTGCAAATCACTAGCTAATGAGTATTTAAAGCAGACAACTGGAAGTTGAAGTACAGAGCTTTGACCACTGTGGTAATTAACATATGAATTTACACTATTAGTTCATAAAATAAGTTATTAGGGAATTAATACATTATGACACATTTAACTAATAACAATTTTTGATTACTTAATCAATGAATCGTATAGAATGTTCATTAGTTGCTGATGTAGTAATCATTAATAAATGTTTTAGTTCTTCATGAATTATACACTAACTCATGATTATCTGTGCATTAAGCATGAATTAATTCATATTTGTGCACACATATTGTAAAGTGTTACCAAAAAAAAAAAAAAAAAAAAAATCTAATTATTTAAAAAGTGTCTGTATAATGTCTTCTTTTATTAATTTGAAGGACTGTTTTATGAAGGGCTTGTTTATATATATGTAGTACTCTCTTAATAGTAAATGAGAGAGACATAGACAAGAGTTAGTGGTTGCCCAAGCGGTCCTCTTTGTTGTCTTTAATAACTGTTGTATTCATTTAAACACTTTGAATCACAGTAATAGTACATACAGATACTTCAGCAGAATCACGGTAAATAAATAAATACATAAATAAATAAATAACCATATATACAGAAATATTCTTATTCTTCTTATTCTTTCACACAACTGGACGTATAACAACTCAGGTAAGTATTTTAGGTAAGTATTATACAAACGACTAAGTGACGATAAGTGATACATGACTGAACTTCCCTTTTACACAAGTATCTTAAAATTACACAATTACACAAATTATCAACTGAAACAAGTTATTTGAACATTAAAGCACTTCAATTAAAGTTTGTTATTCAATTTTAATAAACTTAACTAACCTTAATAGTAAATGAGAGAGACATAGACAAGAGTTAGTGGTTGCCCAAGCGGTCCTCTTTGTTGTCTGAGGATGCGCCGCGGTTGTCACGGTAACTCTACTCTCTCAACTGTCACCGGAATTCGGAAAATGCAGCTTGACTTTTCAGTGCAAACTCATATTAAACACACATTAAAGTAATTTAAATTAACCTATATACACATGTAAACAGAAATAGACATAAACATATATGAAATAAATATATACAAATAATTCAATACTTTTCTGACCCAAACTATTCAGGGTGGTCACACTCTCCCCAACAAAATAAAATGTCGTCCCGACATCAATGCATAAACCAATCCATATGGTTATAAACCAGTCCATATTATTTCACTTCACACTCATGTAAAGGTACCAGATCTCATGTAACAGTTTACATATTCTCAATTTTCACTTTTCACACTTTTTTTTTTTTTTCAACACATACATTTACATATCATGTTCCTGTCTCACAGACAGTCCTTGTTGGCTGATTATCAGCTTTTCTGAATTCAAGTTCAGTGAGCTAGTGCCCCGAACAACAGTCCCAGAATGAAGGCACTAAGGAATGTTCATTAAGAATCAAGTCTATACAGGAAACGGTAAAGTTCAAGGGCAGCAGGTACACCGATTAAGGCCATTCTCCTAGGTGCTCCAAGGAAAGTTTCCAAATGTTCAGTTCATTTAATTAATCTAGGCCTTTTAACACTCCATATTTTCTTTTTGAAGGGTATAGTCCATTTAATCTGTCTAGGCCTTTAAACAGTCCATGTTTTTTTTTTCGGCCCAACAACAGTTCATTCTGTGTGAGTGTGAGAGTCCCTTAGTTGGCAACAGTTAATTGCAATCAGTTCCAGCAGTTAGTGTCAATATGATGGCAGTTTGTCAGTACAGTCCTGCAGTACCATCTGAGACCTGGTCAAGTGAAAGTCCATTGGGGTCCTTTAATTGGCTGGATAATAGATAAGTGAGGGCTGAGAATAATGAATCGGCATAGGCACCCAAGAATTCATATTTGGTGTCCATGTGTGTATGGGGTGTGGATTAAAGTCATTTCTTGCATTTTGTACACTTTGGCATGTAGGATTTCCAAAGTTTTCATATGTGAACCTCTTTGGTGGTCGTCGTTGTCTGACTCTAGATGGTTCCGTTACAGGATTCCTCTGCACAGGTAAGTGATGTTCTGGTAAATGTTGATCAGGTAGTTGTCGTTCTTCAACAGGTAAGTGTGCTTCTGGCAAGTTTTGTTCATGTAAACTTCGTTCTTCAACAGGTAAGTGTTGGTCAGGTAATTGGTGTTCCTTAGCAGGTAAATGTCGTTCACCAGCAGGTATGTGTCGTTCTGCAGCAGGTAAGTGTTCTGTAACAGGTAAGTTTCGTCCTTCAGCAGGTAAGTGTCGTTCTCCAGCAGATAAGTGTCGTTCTGTAACAGGTAAGTTTCGTTCTTCAGCAGGTAGATGTCGTTCTCCAACAGGTAAGTGTCGTTCTGCAGCAGGTAAGTGTTCTGTAACAGGTAAGTTTCGTTCTTCAGCAGGTAACAGGTGTGGTATGGTTTCCTTTTCCATCTGCTTATGACTATTTGGCTGTGTTCTAAACTGGTAGGGTTCAACTTGCACATAATACTCATCATCACTTTCACTGTCATTCTCTGGCTCAGATTCCTCTCTTCTCTGAGCAGGTAAAGCTGTGCTTTTCTGTTGGTGTTTTTGCTTTATGGTAGTATTTTGAGTTGGTGTGGTAACCTGAGGTAAGTGATCACAGGGAAGAAGGTGGTTACGATGCAACACTCTTGATCTGCCTTTGCCTTGCTCTGGTTTCACTTCATAGATCGGAGTATCCTCAGCGACCTGGCGGATGACAATGTGGACTTCATCCTCCCAGAAATTTCTAAGTTTTCCTGGACCCCCTTTTTGAACCAAATTTCTCACCAAAACTCTGCTGCCAGGGTATAGATTAGTACATCTTACTTTTTGGTCATAATTTCTTTTGTTTCTGTCAGTACACTTCTTTGCATGCTTACCGGCAATCTCGTAAGCCTCTTGCATACCCTTTGTCCACCTCTCCACATATTCACTGTGGTCGATGGAACCCTTCTCTGGATTGAGATCAAACAATGCATCAACTGGCAGCCTTGGAGAGCGGCCGAACATGAGGTAGAAAGGTGAGAATCCAGTCACTTCGCTTTTAGTACAATTGTAGGCAAAGACCAGCTTATTCAGCGCTTCTTTCCAATTCAGTTTCTGTTCCTCTGTAAGAGTTTTGAGCATCTGCAGAATGGTCCGATTAAATCTTTCTACTTGACCGTTTCCCTGTGGATGGTACGGGGTTGTCCTAGAGGCAGTGATGTCACTGTATTTTCGGAGCTGGTCGAAGAGTTGATTTTCAAATTCCCTGCCTTGGTCATGGTGAATTCTTGAGGGAAACCCAAACCTCAGGGCAAAATCATTGAACAAACGGTCTGCTACAGTTTTCCCAGATTTTGAAGTTGTAGCATATGCCTGCACGAATCGAGTGAAATGGTCGATGATTACAAGAATATACTCATAACCTCCTTTGCACTTGTCCAAATGAAGAAAGTCAATGGATACTAACTCAAATGGATGTGTCGTCTTGATGCTCTTGAGGGGTGCCCGTGTTTCTCTGCATGGTTTTTTCTGTTTTATGCATGAACAGGTTCTCAGCACATAGTGTTCAATATCCTTTTGCATGTAAGGCCAGAAAAAACGATCTCTGATGAGGCTGGTTGTGCGGTCCAGGCCTTGGTGACCCATCTCATCATGCAGCTCCCTCAAGACAGTACTCTTAAACTGGGCAGGCAACACTAGCTGCATTCTTTGTGATGTTTTGCGGTGCAGTATGCCATATTCATCCAACATCAATTTGTCCCATTCACGCATTAGACCTCTAACTGTAGGATTGGCTGATCGCCACTGCTTTGAAGAAGGTCTACTCTCTGATTGTAAGCAATCTATGATTTCTATAACATCCTTGTCATCTCTTTGTGCTTGCCGGATCTCCTCTTTTGATAATGATTTGTAAGATTCGTTACCCATCTCCATGCATGACGGTGCACACTGAAAGACCAAAGTAAGGGGTGGATCTGGGTCGTGCTGGACCTCCACAGCTTGTATTGTGGCTCCCACACACTCTGATGAAAGCTCCTCTGTAAATTCTCTCATTGCTGTCTCTATATCAACTGGCATTCTGGATAGTGAATCGGCATCCACATTCTCTCTACCCGGGCGATAGCGAATGGTAAAATGGAAGTCTGCAAGTTCAGCAACCCATCTGCATCCAGTGGCATTTAACTTTGCAGAGGACAACACATAAGTTAGGGGATTGTTATCACTGTACACAGTGAAGGTAGGTGCATAATATAGGTAGTCTCGAAACTTTTCTGTTATAGCCCATTTGAGGGCTAGAAACTCTAGTTTTCCACTGTGCAGATGGTAGTTTCTCTCTGCATTGGTCAATGTCCTTGAACCGTATGCTATCACTCTTAGCTTTCCGTTCTGGTTCTGATACAACACAGCACCCAGGCCTTGGTTGGACGAATCCGTGTGAAGTACGAATGATTTCGAAAAGTCTGGGAACCCCAATATTGGAGGTTGAACGAGACAATCAATCAACTTTGACAGTGTTTCTTGGTGATACTCTGTCCATTCAATCAGCTTACTGGATGGCACCATGTGACTTTTTCTTTTGGTTGCTACTCTGCAGTTTCCTTTCTTTGTGTTCTCAGTTTTTTCGTTGCTCTTCAGAAGGTCGTAAAGGGGCATAGCAATTCTTGAAAAATCTTTGATATACTGGCGGTAATAACTTAGCAGACCCAAGATTTTCCGTAGTTCTCCCACAGTGCTTGGTCTCTTCTCCTTTAGTGCTGTTACAGCGACAGTGTCTTCAGGGTCCATTCTACTACCTTCTGCAGAAACAATTCGGCCTAAGTAGCGAACCTCATTCCTGAACACCTCACACTTTCGTGGCTTCAGCTTTACTCCATGGGTTTGTAGACGTTTCAATATTTTTTTCATTGCTTCAAGATGTCCATCAAAAGTCTTTGTAAACACCAGGATATCATCCAAGTAGGGCACACAAATCTCATCTCTGAGTCCTTCTAAGCACTCCTCCATGAAATGCTGAAATGCTGCAGGGGCGTTCATGAGGCCGAAGGGAATACGAATCCACTCATATAAGCCCCATGGTGTACTGAAGGCTGTCAAGTGTCTGCTCTCTGGGGACATAAAGCCCTGATGGTAAGCTTTGCCCTGATCTAATACAGAAAACCAGGCGTTACCACCTAAACTGTCCAGAATGTCTTGCACTCTCGGGATAGGCTGGCGATCAGGTAGTGTCTTCCTATTAAGGTCTCTATAGTCAATGCACAACCTAAGGCTGCCATCTTTCTTACGAACACATACGATCGGTGAAGAGTAGGGAGAATGAGTTTTCTCAATCCAGCCCTGGGCAATCAAGTCATGCAGGTAGTCCTTCATTTCCTGATACAGTGGCTTTGGGACTGAAGTGTACATGCGGACAACAGGTGTATCGTCAGTCAGAGAAATACTTAGTTGAAGACCTTTTATGCACCCAATATCATCATCTGACGTTGAAAATGAATGGCACTCTTCTCGTAGTAACTGTCTTACTTTGTTTTTCTGGTGCATAGGTAAGTGGCTTACATCAACAGGTGGGTCCCACAATTCTTCACTGTTACCTTCGTTAGCATCAGTGGTTTTTTGAACCTCACTGATCACGGCTGTTGTTGCACACTGTGATGCTGCAGCTGGTAGCACAGATTTTATTGATTGCATTGTCCCAAGCTCAGTTTTCCCTGCAAGCCTAATATCATGGTCTGTAATGTTCTGTACACTGATCTTGACCACTGGCCGACTTCCTTTCTTGAGAGTTAGTAGGGTTTCCAGAGGTTCCAAACCATCCGGACACTGTGGATTTACATGAGGTTCAAACAAGAAAACAGTGTCTTGCCTCACGTATGGCACTTTAACTTGACATTGTATCTGCATTATTGTGCGTTTTGGTATGTTCAGAGGATCTTTCATTGTCTTCACCAAATATTCACTAGGATTCTGAGTAGTCACAAGATTAATGAAGGTCTGTATTTTATTTTTCTTCATACCAGGGAAGGCATACTTGACAATCTTTTGCAAACGTCCTTTACTGACTTCACTGTTTTCACTTGCTTCACTCTGTCTCATCACTTGTTCAATCACATTGTAACCGATGATTGGTTTGGATAACCTTTGATCTTTTAAGACAAGGACTGGAATAACTAACTCTTCTATGCTATCAACAGGGGACGCCAGTTTGAAAGTAATTTCGACCCATCCAACATAAGGCATACTGGTTCCATTGGCTGCCACAAGCTTCAGGCCATCTGGAGCTTCTGTTGCTTCAGAAATGTCCTTCAGTTTCACTTCAGGTATGTACTTGTTTCTCCATCGTTCATCTACAATACATACTTGGGATCCTGTGTCCCATAACGCCTCAGTTTTGTGTCCTTGTAAGTAGCAGGTTACCAGACATTGTTTGCCAATGAGAGAAGTGACAGGTGAGTATTTGTTAACTTGACATGAAGCAGATACAATGTTATCAAGTGAAGACAGCTCAGGCTCTTGTTCCACATTTTCGAAGTACTGTTTTGGACGTTGGTGGGACGTTTTTGCAGTTCGGGTCACTCCCTGTCCCGTGGAGGCAACCCATTTCCGTTTAAAGGTGTTCTACTTTGAAATCTTGCACCTCGGGTTCTGCAGCCCGCTGAAAAGTGCTCACTGCTACCACAACAAAAACAATGGTTGCATAGTTCCTCTGGTCCCTTTTGCTGGCAATAGAAGCACTGTCTTGTCCTTGGGGGACGTGGCTGCCGAAACTGCTGAGGGTACTGCGGTAGTGGTGATGTTGTTGTATATTGTTGAGGCACTGTATTCAACTGTGGTGGACGAAGCTGTGGGGGGACAGCATATCTTGATGGCTGAGGTGCATACTGTGTTGACGCTGTATGTTGCAGGGGCTGTTGTAATGGCATTGAACATGGTTGCAAACTGCGAGACTGTGATTCCATATACTGTTGACGCGAAACTGCATTCTGTTGTAACTTAGGATGGTGGGCCTGCAGTGGATACTGATGTTGTTCATATGTGGTATGACTTACTCCCCATGTTTGGTTTGGCAGTTCATTATTCCATTCTGCTACCGGCTGGTAACTTTGTGAGAAATCTTGCAGTGGCTGATGAGTTGTTGTCATCACTGGAGCCTTGTTACTAACTGCAAAACACTGAGAAGCAGGTGAGGGCTGTTGAATTGTCTCTTTAATTTGCATTATTTCATTACTTAAGCTTTGCAGTTGCGACATCAGGTCAACTTTTGACTGCTTTGGTTGCTGTTTTGGTTCATTCAACTGTGTGACATGAATAGCAGCACTGCGTTCAGATTTCCTTTTGTTTTGTCTTTCTGTCTCATGAGAACAAGCAACATTTAATCTCTCCAACAACACTTCATCTGAAATCATGGGGTCAGACAGGAATGGCTGGAGGTCACTCTGAATACGGTCATTCTGTAAGCCAGTCAGCACAGTATGAAGGAACATATTTTGGACTAAAGCTGGGTCATATTTTAAGCCAGACTCATCTTCTTGTGAAGCAAACAGAATTTTCTGTCTCAAATCAAGAACACGAATGAGAAAGCTTTGTGGTGTTTCTTTAGCACGCTGGGCTTCTGCAGTGAGCTGTTTGTATAGTTCTGTTGCATTCTTCTCTTGATAGTGAGAGCGGAGAATTCTTCTTAATGTTGGAAGCGTGAGATCTGCCTTGCCCTCGAGATAACTACGCAACTGAAGTCCAGGTGTGATCGCTCGGATGACTGAATCAATAATATCTTGCTCAAGGTAGCCTTTATTTAACCCACTCTCTATTTGACGTGCAAGACTTGAAAATGACAATCTGTCCTTCTGACCTGGCTCACCAATGAGGCCTGAAATTTTGAAGTCTTTGTGCCATATGGCTGGTGCGATTTGTCTCTGAAATGTGGATGTAGAATCATCACTTGTATTGTCAGTCATTATCTGTTTTCTTGGCATATACTGCGGGTCAGAATGGCTGATGTACATGGCAGACAATGTTTCAGATGTGTTGTCAGGTTGCCTAAATGATCTTTGATCTACCTTTCTGTCTCTTTCAGGTGTTCTTAACTCTCTTCTCAGCTCAGTTGCGTGAACATTACTCATCATCAAATTGCTTAATTTCTCATTAATACTGAGGAGCTCAGCCATTCCTCCATCCTCCAGCTCTTCTAGTTCTTTTCTCAAGAGATGATTACTGAGGAGGTTTACTAAAGACAGGCGAGTTGTGTTTCCAATGTCCTCTGAAGAAATGTTTAAAAATTGGCAGAGTTCTATGAGCTTTCCTCGTGTTAGTGTACATAGTCGTTCACCTATTTCTTCTTGAATGTTCTGAATTGTATCCATCTCTATCTGCAGTGGCTGACAGGATAATGAAAGTGGATGTTTACCTAACTGACTTGACTTTGCTGCCTCTGGTAGTCACTGTACCTCAAGCGCATGCACTGCTCAATCAGTTTTGTTGTACCACTTCACTCAGCTGCTTCACACTGCTGCTGGTCTTGTAGGTAAGTATGAATGTTACAGGGTGGGGCTCTGCTGATCAGGAAGATGAACCACCCTATAAACATCCCAGCGGTGCCTCCAAAATTTGTAGTACTCTCTTAATAGTAAATGAGAGAGACATAGACAAGAGTTAGTGGTTGCCCAAGCGGTCCTCTTTGTTGTCTTTAATAACTGTTGTATTCATTTAAACACTTTGAATCACAGTAATAGTACATACAGATACTTCAGCAGAATCACGGTAAATAAATAAATACATAAATAAATAAATAACCATATATACAGAAATATTCTTATTCTTCTTATTCTTTCACACAACTGGACGTATAACAACTCAGGTAAGTATTTTAGGTAAGTATTATACAAACGACTAAGTGACGATAAGTGATACATGACTGAACTTCCCTTTTACACAAGTATCTTAAAATTACACAATTACACAAATTATCAACTGAAACAAGTTATTTGAACATTAAAGCACTTCAATTAAAGTTTGTTATTCAATTTTAATAAACTTAACTAACCTTAATAGTAAATGAGAGAGACATAGACAAGAGTTAGTGGTTGCCCAAGCGGTCCTCTTTGTTGTCTGAGGATGCGCCGCGGTTGTCACGGTAACTCTACTCTCTCAACTGTCACCGGAATTCGGAAAATGCAGCTTGACTTTTCAGTGCAAACTCATATTAAACACACATTAAAGTAATTTAAATTAACCTATATACACATGTAAACAGAAATAGACATAAGCATATATGAAATAAATATATACAAATAATTCAATACTTTTCTGACCCAAACTATTCAGGGTGGTCACATATATTAAAAAAAGAAAATTACATGTCTCTAGATATTGCAATACATTGTTTTATATATATATATATATATATATAATTTTTTTTTTATAGATATTTGTCTTTATTCTTGTGAAAATACCCAAGACGGCTTTAAGAACACAGAAAACCATAAACTATAGTTGTGTTAGGGCTGCACGATTATGACAAAATCATTATTGTGGATTATTACCTTGAAATGATTAATTACGATTATCGCAATTTACATTGAATTATGTTTTTAATAGCTTTATACCATTGAAGCACTGCATGCTACATTTTTATGTATAGTTTCTAGAGGTCATATAATTCGATTTCACCTTTTTAACTTTTGTCAGTGTGTAATGTAGCTGTATGAGCATAAACAAAATCTGCAAAGTCACGAAGCTCAAAGTTCAATGCAAATGGAGAAATTGTCTTTTAAAGAATTAGCATAGTATCACCTACAGAGAACGACTGATAAGGGATTACAACAAACTAATTACGGGTTAATGACATCATACACCCAGATAACCCCGCCCCCGGGAACATGCAACGAAGAGTCCTTAAATGCTGTGCTGCTTTGGAGAAGAGGAAGACGACTAGGGGTGCACGTAAAAATCTATTCATATGCTGTATGAATCACAATTCTGTCTTCTACCCATTCTAATGGATTCACAAGTTTCAAAATCAATGTTCTAAAGCAGCAGTTCTCAATCCTGTTCCTCTCATCCCCTGCTCTGCTCTGCATCTCTCGCTCTCAGATCAGCTCAGCTGCTCCAACAATGAACTATTCCACTTATACACTTATTTTCACAAAGCTATGACAAGCATTAAACATGGACATGCATGCGGTTGGCGTTCTGTATTAAAGCTTTAATCATGATAAAACCGTATATTGAAAGCTAGCATCAGCAATAGCTTAATAACAATGTATCTAAAAGTATGAGACAACAACAAACAAAACATAGGCCTACCATTAAGAGCTGTGCTTGCACAAGTTCTGCATGGTCCTCCTCACTAATATCCTCTGTGTCTCGTTCGGTCTCAAACTGATAAGCAATATAGACGAGAAGGGTGTTCCTGCACAACCGGAGGCTGCAGTTTCAGGACCGCATTTCTAGGACTCTAGTTTTTTTGTATTATTTTATTTTATTTATTTATTGTATATATGTATGTATTAGCGTCTCATACTATTTCATAGCACTTGCTATTCAATTCTGTATATTATTATTTTTTTAAAGAAATAGCACACGTATGTCTGCAAGATGTCTGTTAAAGATCACTTGATCTGGAAAGCATCTGCTCTGTACAAACGTCTGACAGACGTCTGTAAGATGTCAGTTTTACATACATTCTAAATCACACACATCTTAAAGACATCTAATAGACGTCTATTTGACATCTGATAGGAAAGGTCCTATAGACGTATTGCAGATGAGCAAACACTCTAAAAAAGTGATGTAATTGCTGACACCGCCTCGAACACAAGTTCACACCAGCTCTTACATTAAAAATAAGATGGAAAGATAAAAAATAAATAGTTTTTGTTTTATGCTTGAATCAGGTCTCCTCTAGATGGCGCTGTTACAAAAAACAGGGTCCTAGAAATGCGGTCCTGAAACTGCAGCCTCCGGTTGTGCAGGAACCTACTATTGATATCCACCTTATTTTTCCCGTAAGAGTGGATGCAGCAATTTGTAAATTTGTTGTGTCTGGCTTCCGGTCTCATTTACCTCCAGCTATTTTTAGCTGCACAAAAAGCTTGTTTTGCTGCTCGATATTGCAAACTGGTGTGTCTTACCATATTATTTTAATGTATCTTAATTATGAACACACTGGTTTGTAGTGCAAACTGTTTTACCGTTTACTGCACTTTGATATTCTTCTCGTTATTTCCCTATGGCGGATTATGAACCGGACGTCTAACACATTACAAGAAAACAGCTTACTTCAACCGGAGCACATGCGGCTGAGAGGCGGGACGTTTAGACGCGCACTAGAGGCGGTTTAGCCAATCACAACACACTCGGCCAGCTAACCAATCAGAGCCCATTGCGAACTTTTGAGGGAACAGGAAATCGACCGGCTGTTTTTATGCTAGTTGAAAAGCAGTGTAAAATAAAGATATTTGAAAAATAATGTGATTTTTAAAAAACAAAGCACGAAGACATAAACACAATCAAGCCTTCGAAAAGATCCATTAGATTATCCATTTAAATATAAAAAAGGGGTAAAAAAAATTTAATTAAAACAATTGTGAATGTTTTGGAACGAACCGCACAGGTTTTAATTGTCTAATAAAAGAGCCAATCAGGCGAAAGAGCTGAAATGAGCTGAAATCACAGAATAAGAGGAAGAGGAAGTGGTGAGAGAAGAAGCAGCAGTGATGTGTTGAGTTGTGAGAGTGCAGACAACAAGTGAGGCCGTTGCCGGGGCGAATCAATGGCAAACTGAAATCAAAGACATGCGGGTTTGTGCTCAACTAAGTAGTTTCTTTTTTTGTTTGTTTGTTTGTTCGTTTTATAATTGTAATTGTAATCACGATTAGAAATTTGATTAATTGTGCAGCCCTAAGTCGTGTGTTTATTGTCTTAATGTTTGATCAGTTAAAGCATTTCTATCTTTTTTTATTCAGCTACAGCGATCGCTAGATGCCTTTGTCCATATTAAGGATTTTCTGGAACGTCTATGAAACAGACAGCATCTTAAAAAATATATAAATAATACATTTTTGACCAGGAAGGGATAATGTTCATGATTAAAGATTATGAGATCACATGAATAAAAAGAAATAATTATATTAATGGTATGAAGGGATTATTTATTTACAATTTAATGGTGACTAAGAATATTGAGTCAATCAAAACAGGAGCATACTGTGGCTATTTTAACCTGTCAAAATGAAACCAATGAACAAAGGCATATCACCAAAGATACATCACAGCTGATGTGCCGATAATAGTGCGCATCCCTAGTTTTTAATGTTTTCTTAAAAGACAATTTATATTTTATGCTTATGAACACAAGAAGAAATAATACTCTTCATCTCCATCAACCATCAAAATGTAACAAATGTATGTTTGTATTTTCACACTTACAGAGCTTTTCTGCAGTTCCTCACAGCAGGTAACAGTCTCCATCGACACTGTGTTGTGTTGAAGTTGTACTTGTTAAAGTCTAACTCATCCAGCACCTCCTCTGACATCAGGATCATGTTTGCCAAAGTTGAACATTGTGTAAGAGAAAGACTTTTTTCTTTTGATTTAGAGTTTAAAAATGCCTGCATTTCTTCAACAACAGAGTTATCCTTCATCTCAATCAAGCAGTGTGACAGATTTATCCATCTGTCAGGACTGACATCGTTTTGTTGAGCTTGTCTGAGGTTTTGGATTATTTTCTTGATGCTCTTTGGGTTGTTCTCTGTGTGTATCAGTACATCCTGTAAGAGTCTCTGATTGGATTCCAGTGAGATGCCATGAAGAAATCGAAGGAAAAGATCCAGGTGTCCATTTTCACTGCTCAAGGCTTTATTCACTGCTCCCTTCAGAAACTCATCCAGAGGAACATTTTCACACTGAGTTCTGTACATTCCAGTCGGGAACATTTTCAAAATCTTACTGTTCTTGTGTAAATAGCAGTAAAACACATACAGTGCTGCGAAAAACTCCTGAAAACTCAGATGTACAAAGCTGTAAACCTTCCTCTGATAAATCACAGATTCCTCCCTAAAGATCTCAGTGCAAATCCCAGAATACACTGAGGCATCAGTGACATCAATGCCGCTCTCTCTCAGGTCCTCCTCATAAAAGATTACATTGCCCTTCATCAGCTGATTGAAAGCTACTTCAGCAAGTTTCACAATCACTTCTCTGTTGGACTGCAGGAGTTTCTCTGAATCTCTCTGTTCATATTTCTGGTTCCTCATACGTGTTTGAGTGAGCAGGAAGTAGATGTACATTTCAGTCAGAGTTTGAGGGATTTCTGCACTGAGATCTTGTTTCAGGAGGTTTTGAAGCACAGTGGCTGAGATCCAGCAGAAGACGGGTATGTGACACATGATGTGGAGGCTTCTTGCTCTTCTGATGTGTGAGATGATTCTGCTGGCTTGATGCTCATCACTGATTCTCTTCCTGAAATATTCCTCCTTCTGTGGGTCATTGAATCCCTGAATTTCTGTCACACGGTTTATGTAATTAGATGGGATCTGATTGGCTGCTGCTGGTCTGGTGGTGATCCAGATGAGAGCAGAGGGAAGCAGATCTCCTCTCATGAGGTTTGACATCAACACACCCACTGATGAAATCTCAGTCACATCAGAAACTTTCTGACTGTCTGAAAACATCAGTGAAATTCTGTTTTCATCCAGACCATCAAAGATAAACAAAACTTTACATTTGTCATAAATCTTTGAGTCCAGATCTTGAAGTTCAGGATGAAAGTCAAGCAGAAGTCTATGAAGACTGTACTGATGATCTTTAATCAAGTTCAGCTCTCGAAATGGAAGCACAAACATGAAATCTACATCCTGATTGACTTTTCCTTCGGCCCAGTCCAGAATGAACTTCTGCACAGAGACGGTTTTTCCAATTCCAGGGATTCCTTTAGTAAGAACAGTCTTTATTTTGTCTTTTGTCTCGCTTGTCTTCTCCTCATATCCTTGTTCAGGTAAAGGATTAAAGATGTCATTGCAGTTGATTGGAGTATCTTGAATTGTCTTGTATCTTTTCTCCATCTGTAGCACCTCATGTTCTTCATTCACTCCTTCACTCTCTCCCTCTATGATGTACAGCTGTGTGTAAATCCTGTTCAGGAGGGTTTGATTCTCTTGTAGTTTGATTCCCTCAAATAAGCTCTCATACTTGCTCTTCATGCTGGTTTTGTGCTGGTCTTTGACTCTCTGCAGATCATCATGCACTGGTTTTTGAGAATTGAGCTGCAGATCTGCTTCTGTGTCATGATGACTGATGTGACAGTGACAGTATGAGGACTTGCATTTCTGACAGGACACACATCTCTTCTGATCAGCTCTCCCACCACTAAAAAGACATTACGATGAACAAAGAGACATAAACAAACAGAAAATATATTTATCAAAATTAAGACAATATTTACATGTTTAAAAGTTTATAAATGTAAAGTTACATTTAATTTAATTTATAAATTAAAAGTTTTACATTTAAAAGTTATTTGAAAACATGCCTCACTTAGCAAAAAAAAAAAAAAATCTATATTTCTATATGTTGTGCCAATTTAATTCCTGGCATCACAAATTAGGTTCCTCAAAGTTGTTCTATGACCAACATTTTTTCTTACAAACTGTAGACCAGGGTACTTTACACACTTCTATCACACTGTGTAACATCCAGTGCAGAGAGTGACTGTTTTTTTGTTGCTTGTGTGCGGTGTAGACATGGTGCGCATTGTCAGTGATGCTGCTTTTTTAGTGGTTTTCATGCCAACAACAAGCTTACAGTGACAACACACTGACATAGTGACTTCAGTGAGGGACCACAGGATAAACATTTGTTCCCTTTCGAGGAACTCGAACTGCGTCCTCTAGGGGTCGCTAGGGGGAACGCCGTCAGCATGACCCGTGTCTGAAGTCTACATACAAAAACAACAACAGAGTTGGCCGGCTACAGCCTATGACGTCACTCCCGGCGCGACTCGTCGCTGCCGGTGCGTCACTACCAGTGCGACCACAGTATAAAAGGACACTGGTAGAGCAGGACGGCCTCTTCTTCGTCTTCACTGACTCTTTGTCTGGAGTGTGCAGCAAAATGGTAAGAGACCTCTTTTCTTGGAAAACGATGGCTAGCACTAGTAAGGCGTTTAGAAAGTGCGCGGATCCGTGTCCTCGTTATCTGACACCCGATGACACGCACGATCTTTGCGTCTTTTGTTTGGGCGAAGAGCATGCACGCGACGTCCTCGAGGGGGCAGTCTGCGTGCACTGTGAGCTTTTTCCTATGAAAAAGCTCCGTTCTCGTCTGTCTCTCTTCTCGAGGGAAGAGGGACAGCTGCCTGTTCCCCGCGGTTCAGGACCCTCCGCTGCCGAGGCACGGAGGAAAATGAGCTCGTGGGGATCTCAGGTGGACCTCGCTGATAAGCTAAAAAAGCGACTTTCCCTTTCACGCGCGTCAGTTGCGGGCGAGGACGAGCTGCTGGCTG
Source organism: Cirrhinus mrigala (assembly GCA_036247105.1). Lineage (NCBI taxonomy): Eukaryota > Metazoa > Chordata > Actinopteri > Cypriniformes > Cyprinidae > Cirrhinus > Cirrhinus mrigala. The sequence goes on along the minus strand of JAMKFB010000679.1, from coordinate 742,141 downwards.
ACGATGATGTTGTTTCTCTTACATCGTCCGATCCGGCAGCTAGTGCTCTGTTGGGTCCTTCCCAAGAAGAGCAGGAGATGTTGGAAGGTGAGGAAGCTGAGGCTGAACCCTCTCTAATCTCCTGCCCTGCATACGAGGAGCTGCTGGAGGTTATGGATCGCGCCACGGTAAGGCTTGACTTGCCGTGGGAGCGAGCCAGAGAGGTGGCGCCGCGGGGTCGTCTTGATGAGCGCTATCTTTCTGATCATAACCTCCCGGCCCAGGTGAGTCTTCCATTCCTTCCCGACCTGCATACGGAGATCGAGAAGGTATGGAAAAGGCCGTTTTCCTCGCGCATCCATAATTTTCCACATTCTAATTATGCGAATATTGAGGGGATGCGTGAGCACGGCTATCAGAAGATGCCGCCTGTAGAAGAGACGCTGGCCAGCTATCTCTCTGTAGGTAAAGCGTCTTCTCTGAAGACTCCCTCCCTGCCATCCATTCCCCTTCAAGTCACATCTCGTTTGAATGGCAGGGCGTATGCAGCAGCAGGTCAGGCTGTGGGTGCGTTGCACACAATGGCGGTGCTTCAAGCCTACCAGGCTGACTTACTGAAAGATCTGGACAAGGGTCAGGGTCTTTCCCCTGACGAGGTTGCTGAGCTGCGCCGCACCACGGATCTCGCTCTCCGTGCCACCAAGCAGGCCGCCACTGCCATGGGCAGGTCTATGGGGGCCATGGTGGTTACGGAGAGACATCTGTGGGTGAACTTGGCTGACCTCGGGAAGAAGGAGAGGGGCTTTCTTCTCGATGCGCCAGTCTCGCCTTCCGAGCTTTTCGGTACCTCCGTTGAGACGGTGGTCGAGAAGTTCAGGGAGGCGAGGGCGCGCTCAGCGGCCTTTAAAACCTTCATTCCACGAAGGTCCAGATCTGAGCCCGAACAGTATGGGGGTCCTGGCCCGTCTCGTTCCGAGGGACGAAGACAGGCCCAGAAGACTAGTGTGGCCACCCGCGCTCCTCCCCCACCTGCGGGTGGTTCCGGGAGGAAGCGTGGGTTCAGAGGAGGTAGACAGGACCTGAGGGAAGTGATTCAGACGAGACAGCGTGCTCGCCGGGATCAAAGTAGAAGATAGCTTCTGCTTACCTTCCTTTGGGAGCTTCTGTCTCCCTCCTCTTAATTCCCCCTTCATAATAGTCTCTCCACCTGACCGAGGTTTGGTGGTACTTTTTCTTGTGCACCCCGCCGGACCTATGATGTTTTAGGTTGGCTTTTTTGTTTAAAAAGCAGCCTTTACTGATGGTCTGGATCTGCCTATTCGGCCTCCTCTCCAGTCTATGCGCGGGAACCATGGATGGGTGAGTTCGATCCATTTTTCTAGATCCTAGCTCGGTGATCGCTTCCCTTTTTTAGGGTTTCTAATAAGCGATCTCTTTGAGGTAACCAGGTGAGTGCTGTCTTCCCCCTTCGGAAAAAGCGGGGTAGACAGCCCATTTTTTTATGATTTGGTCTATGTGTGGTCTACTCCCCTATAACCTAGTTTCTTGTTAATCTCCCCTGTCAGGTCATAAGTAATGGTCTGGATGGTTTCTCAGGAGGATCTTCTGAGTTATCTGGAGTCATGCGCAGGAACCACGGTGGGGTGAGTACGACTCATGTTTATGTGTCTACCATGCTGTATGCCTGGGTCCTGTTTTGTGTGCCTTCCTTGGTAGGTCCTCTTCGAGCACCCCCCCTCTGATCTTCGATCATGGTTATGGTCTGCTTGCCTGGGTATGCCTCCAGTTCGGAATAGGAAGCTTTCAGGTTCCCTTTACAGCACTACTTCTAGGACTTCGGTCCTGCTTCTAGGTAAGCTCTTCGGAATCTCTTTCGCAGGGAGCTCCTGGACAGACACATGGACCTGTATCGAACCATCGGGTTGAGACCCTCTGTCTTCGTCCCGCCCTGAGGGGCTTCGGTTGTGGGGTTTTCCGCCCTTCACACAGACCCCCTACCTTGCCATCTGGTGATCTAGCGGTCGCCCCTCCGAGGAGTGGGCTTGATCACGCTATATTTCACCGTCTCACAAGTCAGAGTTGTTTCTGTAGAAACTCTCTGAGTGCTCCGAGGAGCCTTTGGCTACATTCTCGGCCCTTGGTCCCAAGGTTCTGCGGGCCTTGGTAGAGCAGGGCCCATACTTTTCATTGAGGTGGTAAGCATAGGTCTGTGTGGGGCGAGGAGGGCTTATGCCCTCCAGGAGTTACCCATAGAACAGCCTGAGGGCTGGGGATGTGACTGCTTCGTGCAGCCTTGTAGAGGTGGCTCCCCGCCATTTCTGATCCCTGTATCTCTTCCTGGGAAGGGTGCGACGATGCTCCCCTTTCTGCGGAAAGGGTTTTGCTAGAGCTCGTCTCCCCTGAAGAAGTTCAGGTGTCCCTCTCGTGTCTCGGGAGTGGAACCCGGTCTCGATGCACTACCTTTTTTCTTGGTACGTGTATCAGCTTCAGGGCAGTATTATTAGACAGTTAGCTGCGGCTACTGCCTGCTTGGCATGGGGTGCTCCCCTCCCTTCGAGGGTTTGCTTTGAGCACTACCCCATCGGGCAACTGAGGTTCGCCCTTACTGCCTTCCCCCAGGCCAAGGGAACTTTCGTGGGTCAGATCTCATCCAAGGCTTCTGTACAGGGCGCGGTGGTGCTCCCCTTTCTACGGAAAGGGTCTCTGAGCTCGTCTCCCCTGGGGGGATCAGTGGCTCCTCCAGTCCTGGGAGTAGAAGCCTGTCGTGATACACTGCCCTCTCCTGTGGCTAAGTGTATCGGCTCCTGGCAGTTTCAGTGGATAGATAGCCGTGGCCTCTGTCTGCTTGGCATATTTTTGCTCCCCTCTCCTGAGGGTTTGCTTTGAGCATTGCCTGTTGGGCGGCTAGATGCGCCCCTACTGCCTTCCCCTTAGAGCCTTGTTAAGCCGGCAGTGCTCCCCTCACCCTGAGGGTCTTCTTATTTCACCGTTTCTCAACGGTACATCTAAAATCCATTTTTATGGTAAGGCCCACACCTTTTTGGGCGCTTTCTCAAATCCATGTATATGGTAAGTGCACACGTTAACCTTTGGGCACTTTTCTAAAATCCACGCTGTGGTATGGAAGGCACCGGTGTTCTGCGTCCATTCTAAAATCCTTTATGGTAGGGATTCACGCGCTATTGCCCGTACCCTTTCTCGAGATGGTCTAAAACCCGGTTGTCTCGGGTCCCTCTCCAGAGCTTCTGCCAGGCTAAAAGAACGGTATTACGCGCCCTAGTTCCGGTGCGCATTTTATTCTCGCTCAACCGGGTTGAGCAGGGAGTTACCACTTGCGTTCTGTGTTACGACTTCTGAGGGAGTCGTGCAGGGCTGCAGTAGCTCCTGTGTGACAGGCCAACCTAGGTATCCTAGGCTTCTGGCCGTATCCCCTTAAAGGAATACTTTGGTTTCCAAGCTTGGGCTCTACCCCGGGCCGGTACCCGCCCCTGCAGGTAAGTTTGGGTATGCAGCCTAAGCTCTGGCCGTAGGGGATATGTCACTGACAGCCGTCACTTTATCCCAGGGGCAACTCCCTTAAAGGCCTAGGGAGTTGGTACTTAGTGCCTGTCTCTCCAAAGTCAGGCACTCCCCTCAGCATGGCAGCGTGGGTATAACCGTTCCCCCTAGCGACCCCTAGAGGACGCTGTTCGAGTTCCTCGAAAGGGAACGTCTCAGGTTACGTATGTAACCTTGGTTCCCTGAGAAGGGAACGAGACACTGCGTCCTCTAGGCTCGGGGCCATGCTTCAGGATGTGAGCTTCAGACGAAGAAGCGGCCGTCCTGCTCTACCAGTGTCCTTTTATACTGTGGTCGCACTGGTAGTGACGCACCGGCAGCGACGAGTCGCGCCGGGAGTGACGTCATAGGCTGTCGCCGGCCAACTCTGTTGTTGTTTTTGTATGTAGACTTCAGACACGGGTCACGCTGACGGCGTTCCCCCTAGTGACCCCTAGAGGACGCAGTGTCTCGTTCCCTTCTCAGGGAACCAAGGTTACATACGTAACCTGAGACGTTTCTCACGGCCTGAATGTGGACCTCAGGATGTAGATTAATGATGCACAGCAAGGATATTGATATCAGATAATGACCTGCATACTTAAAGTATAAATGGAATAGCATACAAAATAAAAAAAAGAGAGAAGCTCAATTAAAGAAAATAAATCTATTTAACAAAGGCAGCAAAGGCAATTCAGAGAACTGTTTTTAAACACATTATAGATGCTAGAAATGTATTTCTGAAACATGTTACAAAGACTGAACTATGTAGTACTGAATTGTGGAGACCACTCAACAGATTTTTGTGTTGAATTTATTTATTTATTTATTTTTTATTTTTTTTTGGTGGGCCTGAAATCATGCCCCTCCCCTAACAATATAATAATTAGAGCACATTAGCATCAGAGGTTCGCCCGCTCAATCACGAGTTAATGTTATTATCCTTCTGGCTCTGGAAGGTCAAACATGTATGGCTGTCTAAATGCTGCTAGAGGTAAAGGTGTAAAGCTGCTAGAGGAAGCATCCATTCTGGTTGTGGTGGTATTTGACAGTTAAGAGAAACAGCCTGTAATCTCTATGTACATTCTTGTTTCTTGTGTTAAATGTTCCTACATGTTTGCTGTATACTAGTGATGCACGGATCACAGTTATCCATGGGTGCTGCGGATAATCCCCGGGTCGGGTGGGACGGGTAATAAAAAATACATTCAGATTAATTGAGTAAATCATTAATGATACAAATCTTAACTCCGTTCTCTAAAATATGAATGTGTTTTAAATGAATTGTTCTTCATCAGGCAGACAGACACATATTTCATTTTTGTTTGTGTTTGCCTGTTTAGGAAGTTGCAGTGACAGAAACAGTGACAGTCCAGATAAAATCTGAAGGGAGTAAAGCCTGTGTTTATGCTATTAAGAAAGTGTAGGCTAGACTGGCCAAAGAAGAAATTTTGTGTTATATATTTAAATGTTAATTTAAAAGCAGCCTATTATCAGTGTATTGTGTTAGCGTTACCCCCTTACGGTTCTGACAAGGTTTTGTTTCGTCCTTCACGCAGTGCCAAATCACACCAGAAGTGAAGCAACTGGATTTGCAAGACCAAGAATTTGGGATGCTTCTGAAACAGCTCCGGCGGCCGTGAAGCCGTAACTGTGCCGCAGACGCGTGCAATGATCAGCTCTACCGTCTGCTGTTAAAAATAATCCATCCATTCACTATTATCCATAAATTAAGGTATCATTTTATAAATTAAATGTTTAATGTTTTTAAGTTTGACATGAGGTAGCTCCACACTGTGCTCATTGGAATCAGTGATGTCAAATGACACGTTTCGCTGAGGTCAGGGTTGATCGATCTGAGTTCACAGGTCGGATGTCCAATTCAAGCGGTGTTACAGACATTATTAAGTGGGAAAAAATCTAAATTTTGAATTGTCTGGAATGTTTCATAAAGCACCAGGCTATTTATATACAGAGATGCTAACAAGATAACAAGACACACCCAGGCAAACAATCAAGGGGACAAATTAAACAATACTGTAGGACCACAAATCAACTACAAATGGCACTAGAGATGGGAAGTAGCAACAAATAAACTATTTTTTATTTATAAAATGTTTATTATTACAACAAATATTTGTCCATTGTTGTTTATGATACTCACACAGGGTCAGAGGCCACAGCAGGTCCATCACTGAGTGCAGGGGGGTGATTCATAGAGTTGTTACTCTTCATAGACACACAGCTGAATCCTGGAGATGCTGCTCTCTGAGTGTCAACAGGATCCTCCTGCTCTCTCTCCTCACACACACTCATTTTACAAGCTGTTCTTCAGCTTCTCTTCTTCCTAGAAGAGAAACTTGACTTCAGGCCTGTCTGTGGAAACAGAAAACATGCATCATACGCTTAACACAAATCAACAGGAAAATGAATTTATCTGTAACATATCATTTAATGCTCATGCTTACAGCTGTCAAAAGTTTATATACACTGTGCAGAATCTGCAAAATTGTAATAATTTTAACAAAATAACAAGGTTCATAAAATTAGCATTTTTTCTGCCCTAATATTTTAACATTTAATTGATTTATAATATACAAGATAAAAATACTGTTTAATTAAATATACTGTACATACTGTATGTTTGATTCTTAATACTATGTGCATTACTTAAATGTTTTTATGTTTTATGTCATTTAAGAACATTCAAAAACATTCAAAAAGTAACATGACACATTCAATTTAGCTATAATTTTGTTTCGTGGACTTTATGTTAAAGTTTGTGCAGTGTTATGTGCAATAGCTTTATCAGGGCATACAGTATATATAAAATGTCTTATTTTGGTTTGTTGCAAATTTTTAGTTTAGTAAAAAAGTAAAAAAAACAACAACAACGCACATTTATAGAAATATTTAAACATTTTGAGAAACCTAAGCTACGACACCCCTGAACACAATAAATAAAAACATTCATACATACATACATACATACATATATACTAGGGGTGTGACAAGACACTTATCCCACAAGACGAGACGAGACACGAGACTGGGTTCACTAGAACGAGACAAGATTTTTGAACTTTTTTAAAGAAATCCTCAATGATGAAATATATAGGGAAAAATAGTATTTTATTCAACTGAAAAACACAAAATGCAAAAAATATAGGTGTATTTTGAAATGAACTTGTACTTTATAAAAATTAAACTTCTATTTTAATGAATTATATGCAGTAATAAACATGTAAACTAAAGCTGCATGATTCTGGATAAACTTAAAAATGTTTTTTAAATAAATTGGAGATCACGATTTTCTCATGATTCTGCAGAAAAAAAGATTAGAAATCTAAACAAAATAACATCATTTACTAGTGGTTCTGACAAAATGTTAGTTGCATAAGCCAAAAATATATTCGAACAAAATTAAAAAGTTAAAAATTAAAAAAAAAATGAAGTCAGTGTCTCAATTAATAAAGACTTGTTTCACTATTGGAATCACCTGAATTAATGAGTCAATGATAAATACATTTTTTTTAACATCCAGTTGTCGCATCTCCTGGCGGAAGAGGATAAGCCTTACAATACATACAATTGCTAAGATCGCTACTGCAGACAATACGTGTTTAAACCCAAACTATAACGTATTATCCCAGTACTTCTGTTATTTAAATGTCTGTAACACTGAAATAATGATCATTGTGTGGTTGAAAAGTCTGTTTGTGTTGCTTTTTCTGGATGAGCAGCAGCATGAATGCAAATTTTAATGTCTTTAACACCTGTTTCACATTGTAAACGTGGAGCGTGAGCAGCGCGATGTGAAACAGTCATAATAGACACCGCTGAATTGTTGTCATTGTCGGGAATAAGATCGCATGGGTGTTTGAATAGATTTTTAATAGAGATCGATCCTTTAACGACTAATCGTGTAAACACTGCAAAATGTTCTGCGAGGGTATCGGCACGTTCTCGTGAGACCAGTCAGATCTCGCGAGACACATCGGATCTCGTCACATATCCCCAATACAAACATACATACATACATACATACATAAAATGCGGACTTCCGGGCAAGATGGTGGATCGGGTGCACCGCACGTTGTGAGCTCTGATGGACTGTCCCAGATTTTCACATGTTACGCTATCCAATCGCTATAATATGCTCCTTTTTGAACCAGCATATATCAAGAAACTAAAAATTAAATGAAAGAAGGTGCACCATGACTACGAAGAAGAATCTTGCTTTATCCCGCAGTAATGAGCCAGTTGACGGCCATGAGTATGCTACAAGGATGGAAGTTTCCACCGAGAATATAAAAAGAAAAGATCCTTTCTCGCCGGCAAAGAACGCACCAACAGTTAAAAGGAAGGACACTGGGTCAGAAGGTAAAGAAGGAATGAATGCATTCTTAGAAGCAATAAAGCAGCTAACGGATAAGGTGGTTACACTAGGTACTCAGCTACAACAAAATTCCATCATGTTAACCAGCATAGCCAAGGCAGATGAGTTTAACGCGGCCGAAATCAAGGACTGCAAAACTCAGCTACAGTCTACGGTCCAAGAAGTAGCAGCTTTAAAGAAAGATAACGCGGAATTGATGGAGCGTGTATTGGAGATGGGGCGATACAAACGCCGGTGGAATCTGAGGATTCGTGGTCTAAAGGAAAAGGAAGGTGAAGACGTACGTGAGGCAGTTGCTCAGTTGCTTGTGAAAATCTCCCCATCATGGTCCTCGAACATTAACCACATTGTTTCATCGAATTGGTAGACGTGAAGAAAACAAAACAAGGCATGTCATCATTCAGTTTACTCAAAGAATACACCGAGATCCGCTGTGGAGAATGACCAAGGATCACGCGATCTGCAAAGAGCTCCGGATCAGCTTCATCGAAGACCTCTGCAAAGCCGACAAGGAGACCCGAGCTGTACTGTGGCCTAAGATAAAAGAAGCTAGGGATGCGAGGAAGCGTGCATACTTCAGAGGAGGTGCTGGATATATAAACGGACAAAGAATCACTTAGGAGCACACAAGGTATATGAACAAAGGCAGTATTTAAAGATTGAAAATGCCTTTTGACTTGTAGGTTTTGTTTGGATGGTTTTGTTTGCATTGAATGCAGTCGGAAGGGACAGTGCCTGTTTGGGCTTTCTTTTCTCCAATTTTTTCAAAAGTATAACTTGTTGGACATACTAATATTTTTGGCTGTTGCCAATTTTGTTTATGAATAATTTTGTTTTTTCTTGTATTTCACTTAATGCTAGGGGCTTAAGAGAGAACACTAAGAGAAAGTCATTGTTTCTGTTTTGCAAGGGCGAAAAAGCACACTTTATTTTGTTGCAGGAAACTCACTCCAAACCAGAGGATGAAAAATTTTGGGTTAATCAGTGGGGAGACAAAATTCTTTTTGATCATGGGTCCACTAGATCAGCAGGTGTAGCTGTTTTGTTTTGTAACTCACCTGGTAAAGTAGTGACATCTAGATTCAGTAATAATGGTCACTGGTTAATCTGTGTCTTGCATATGGATGACCATTATTTTATTATGGTCAATGTTTATGGTTTTAATAATGTAATTCAAAATAGACAGTTGATTTCAGATGTTTCCAATGCCATTGTAAACCTTAAACTTATTTATCCAACTGCTAGTATAATTATGGGCGGTGATTTTAACATGGTTAGTGATGAGTGCCTTGATAGATATCCCTCCAGATGTAGTCAAAATTCTTCTTACAACCCTGTTTTAACAGATTTTTGTCATACTCACAATTTATTGGATCCTTGGCGATTTAAATATCCTAACATGGAACAATATTCCTGGTTTAAACCAAATAGTGTAGTAAGGTCAAGAATAGATTTTTGGTTAATTTCAGTTTCTGTTATGAATCTTGTTAGTGACTGTTGTATGTCAGCAGCCCCTCTCACTGACCATTCTGTTATTAAATTGATTTTTAAACCTCCTGGTGTTAGCCGACAAAATAAAGGGTATTGGAAATTCAATTCATGTTTATTAAAATGCCAGTCATTTAATGAGGGTATTAGGGCCATAGTCTCTGATGTGATATCTGATAATTCAATAGTATCATACATCTCCAAATGGGAATTTCTTAAATTTAAAATTAGGGAATATTCAATTTGTTTCGGAAAAACACTGAATAAAAGTAATAGATTATCTGAAATTAATATTATTAAAGAAATAAATGTCTATTATAACAAAAAATCACCTACAGATAATGAAAAACAGAAGTTACAAGGTCTTTTAAACAAACTTGATATAATCTATCTTAATAAAGCAGAAGGGGCTTTCATCAGGTCTAGAGCTAAATGGATTGAGGAGGGGGAAAGGAGTACATCATATTTCTGTCGGTTAGAAAAAAGAAGGCAAGAGAGGCTTTCAGTTAAATCCTTATTAATTCAGGGCCAAGTAGTTACTGATCAAGCTTCAATCACTAAGGAAGTTGTTTCTTTTTATAGTAATCTATATTCATCAACCCTTTCTATGGATGATAAAACATCCTTTTTTGATCATATTAAAGACTTTATTCCCCTTATAGATGATGATTTTGTAACACTGTGTGACGCAGATATAACCTCTGATGAATTGGATAAAGCAGTAGGCAGTTTATCTTTAGACAAATCTCCAGGATGTGACGGCCTTACTGCTAATTTTTATAAACACTTTTGGAGCATACTAAAAGAACCTTTTATGCTTATGTTAAGAGAAGCAACAGAAAAGATGTAATTTCCATCCACCATCAAACAAGGGACAATAACTTTAATTCCTAAGCCTGATAAGGACCCCAAAATATTGGATAACTTTAGGCCAATTACATTATTAAACACGGATTATAAAATCGTAGCCCTTATATATGCAAATAGATTGAAAGCGTTTTTACACAAAATTATAAGCGAATCTCAGTCTGGCTTTATGAAGGGAAGGTCTATACACAATAATATTCGTTTAGTGTTTGATCTTTTGGATTACGGACATCTAATAGAAGACGATGGCTTTATTCTCTTCATTGACTTTTATAAGGCTTTTGATTCAATTGAACATCCCTTTATTTTTGATTGTTTAAGATTGTTTGGTTTTGGAGAGAAGTTTCGAAACATCATAAAGTCGTTGTATGAAGATTCTAATAGTTCTGTTTCTTTATCAGGAGGTATTTCACCTAGATTTCCCATTAATCGTGGTATAAAGCAGGGTTGTCCTATGTCCCCATTTCTTTTTATTATAAGCACAGAGATGCTTTCCATCTTTGTTAAAAACTCTACAATAGCTCCATTATAGGTACTAGGCCAGTCAGTAATCATTAGTCAATTTGCGGATGATACAGCTTTTTTTTTGAAGCAATTATCGGAGGTTCCCAAAATACTACAATCTATTCACATTTTTTCCAATGCCTCTGGTTTAAAAATTAATATGAACAAGTGTGAATTGATGCCAATCCATCAATGTCACTTAACTGATGCTTATAACATTCATATAAAATCAAAAGTTAAATATTTAGGAATGCTTATCTCAAAAGATTCATCTGAAAATTAACTTATGAATGTGTGGAAAACAATAGATACATGTCAAAATAAACTCAACTCTTGGCTGTTGAGAGATATAAGTCTATTAGGTAGAGTATTTTTGACAAAGATGGAAAGTATTTAAGATTAATATATCCTGCATACACAATTGCTATTTCAAATAGAGCTATCAAAAAAATTAATCAGATTAACTTTGGTTACATCTGGAAAAAGAAGACCCATTACATGAAAAAAGTACATATGATAAAACAATATAAAGATGGAGGTTTACAAGCTATTGATTTTGATTCTATAAATGGGACCCTTAAAATTAATTATCTGAAATCCCTTTTAAATCAAAACAATTTTTGGTTTCATATTCCCAGAGAGTTATTCAAGAAATTAGGAGGAATAGAGTTTCTATTAAGATGTGATTTCACTGCTCAACGTCTCCCAGTTAAATTATCACAGTTTCACCAGCAAGTCTTGCTATATTGGAAGATTTTATATAACCATAATTTCACACCACACAATACACCACTATGGAATAATAGATATATTACAGTTAGAAACAAATCATTGTATGATAAGGATTGGATGGAGAAAGGTATTTGGTCAGTGTCCCATTTAATGGAAAAGAGTGGCATTATATCATATGAGAGTTTCTGTATTAAATATTTAAATTGTAATCGGGCTAAATTTGAATCGGTTGTTAAAGCTATCCCTAATTCTATTATTAGTCTAATTAAAGAAACTCTCTTTTACTCTAATACCATGAACTTATGTTTACCTCCACTGGTAATTGAAGGCTGTAAATTTAGAGAAGGTAAACTATCAAACAAAAATATTAGAAATATGTTTAACAATATTTCCTATCCTAACATAGTTTACAGAAATTCAATTTCTTACTATTTCCAAAAAGATGTCATTCATATTCTCAGAACTAAATACTTAAAATTTCCTTTATCTCCCAAAATTAAAGAAATTCATTTTAAAATTTTAAACGGAATATATCCATCCAGTGAGTACTTAAGACTTAGATTTGGATTTGATACTAACAAATGTATATTCTGTGATGATATTGAAACCACAGATCACTTGTTTTTTCATTGTATGTACGTAGATGCATTATGGTTGGATATTCATGACTGGCTTTACCCCAAGGTATGTAACCTTGATAGCTTCACCTTAAAGGACATTAACTATGGACTTGTAATGAATAATAGTAAAGATGATCTTTTGGTAAATAACATCCTCATGTTGGGTAAATTCTATATACATAAGTCAAAATACTTGAAAGTAAAACCAACCTTTTGTGCATTTCATAATGAGTTTATTTTGTATACAAAAGCCCTAAAGGTAATGAAAGGTAAAAATGCAGTTAATTTGTTTTCAATTATTATAGAATATGATTTACAAGAAAAACCCTAGCCCCCCTGCATGGAGTTTTTTTTATTTATTTTTATTTTTATTTTTTTTTTCTTCTTTCTCTCTCCGTTCTCTTTCTATTTTATTTGTATGCACCTGTTCTGTAGTAATATAATGATGTTTGATATTGCCGAGTTGTTTGTACATGAATGATTGTTCAATAAAAAAAAAATAAAACATACATAAAATGCACACTGATGCATTCAACAATTAACAACCTTTAACAAATTAACAAATGTTTTTATTATTATTATTATTATTATTATTATTATTATTATTATTATTATTTATAAGTTATTGTTGAAAAACTATTTCGCCAAGGTGACAATGAATTATATTTTACTTCCGGAATCTGACTTGCTGCACTCTATTTACGACCGACAATCAATTGGACATGTATGTGAATACAAAAAACACCTGACAAAGATAACAAGAAAAAAAGATTAACCTATTATTTTACTGTACACGTAACTATTATTGTTACGGTGGTGCTTAGAAGCCGTTGCACACATACTGCACATTAATTAGAGCACCTGATATCACCTGGAGTAACGAAAAGACAGTAACAGGTAAGTCTGAGTTTAACCTGAGATCTGTTTAGATGCAAATAAACCGTATTGATATTATAGCTATGAAACATTATGAACTTACCGTAATACGAGAAAGTATTTGTTAATTTTCTTTTTCTGCTGTCGAATCCTCTGAAATGGCGTCTAGATATTAATAGGATTGCTTTCGATTTCACTTCAGGTAAAAGAAAACAGCGCCACACAATGAACGTGATGACGTTGCCCTCCAGGATACTTGCTATCGACGTACTACTAGTTACTGCATACTGCACTAGAAGTGCCACTGAAAGCACTTAAAATAACATAAGCTATCAATTATTAAAATAAATAAATAAATAAATAAAATCTATGATGTATTTGTGATGTTATAGAGTGACACAATAAAACATTTAAAACTATTATTGTTACAGTTTAGCTGCATTCACTATTTCCCTTGTAGTTAACTAGTCTAGTGTCACACTAGACAAAAAAAAAAAAAAAAAAGTAATTCATTGGAAAATGTTCATCCAGATGCATTTATTTTGTTTCTAGTAATGCAAGGATTTAGCTATTTTGGATGATCTTTTCTTTGTGTTTGTACATATAAGGGTGTTTTATGTACAGTTCTGCAATGAGGTGAAATGTCCTTTGATCATCTTCACTATGAAACCAGGAATATGTTGGACAATCTTGAATATTAGAGCTTAGATTGATGTAATGATTCATGTGTTTATTTATTCATTTTTCTTTGCAAGAAAGGTACAGTACCTACCCTGTTTGTACTATCATAAAACTGAGATATGTCTGATGCATGTACTCTAAGGATTGTATTGGGGATTTATGATGCTGGACATATTATTGAACAGATCATCATGAAATGAATGGTGTTTTTTTGTATTATTACTAATTCATGTAGAACTCATGTTGAGTTGATTTTTATTTTCCACACATTTTTTCAAACTTTAATTTCATGTCTCCAATATAATCATATTCTTGTAATTAAATATGATTGCTAATGACAGAATGATCAGTTTTGTGTGAAATATTGTGTTGCTGTGTTGCTCTTAGTCACTTTTTCCACCAGATGGCGCCACGTCACTTATTTTCAGTCAGCGAAATGACCCAAAATATTTACTTTTCAACTCTGGTTTACACTGTGAATTATGTGCGAAGATAGTAAGTATGGTGTTATAATAAAATAAAATATATTACATTATTTTATTATAGTATTTATTTATTTATTTATTTATTTTTTATTTATTTATTTATAGTATATAATAAAATATAGTCTTCATGAACTACAACACTGGTTAAGCATAAAGGGCAATTTTGCACTATAATGCATTGTACTGCCTTCTTAAAAGTGTTACCAATTGCCGTTGGATTACGAGGATATCACTGTCTAATAATAGTAACTGTGACTCATGAAATAAGGCACAGTTGCATTGGCAGTGGGATACAGGAGATGACATATAACATGAATGAAGTAAAGAGCAGATAATTGAGGTAGACTGACACGCAGGATGACCCTGGTCTCCAGACAAACCTCCAGAAGCCATTGCTATTTATTTGTGGATGTTTAATGAGTGTTGTGCTGAGAGGAGAATGATGCCCACTTTCAGTCGTGGCCCACAACTTGAATCTCACAGCGGCGCAACAAGGAGACGTTAAAACCATTCTAGATGCACCAGAAGCATATTTTAACCCTGTTAGAAATGTCATTTATGAGAGGTATGTGTTCGCCTGTTGTAAGCAGGAGGAAGGGGAATCCAGAGACAATTTTGTAACAAGATTGAGAGAAAAAGCAGCAATTTGTGACTACGGTGGCTTGAAGGATGAAATTATTTGTGTTAAAATCATGCTGGGTATTACAAATGAAGGTACCAGACACAGGCTGATAAGTGAAAAAAAATTAACACTGTTCACGGCCATTGAGATGTGTCACACAGCCGAACAGACATGAGAGCGATGGATGTGGAATGAGAAACTGCACTGAAAATTACAAGGAGAATCCGGTTGCGGACAGTGATGATCAGTGTTGGGGAAACGCATTACAAGTAACGCAAGTTATGTAATATTATTACTTTTCCCAAGTAAATAGTAAAGTAACGCATTACTTTTTAATTGACAAGAAAATATCTGAGTTACTTTTTAAAATAAGTAACGCCAGTCAATTTTCCCCCCATTTATTGATTAAAAGCTCTCCTGTCCCCATGTTGAGAGAAATCGGGAGTAAAATGTTAGTTCTAGAATAAATGTGAACATGCATTAATTCATCTCACTCACAGAAAACAGATTCAGTATTCCTCAAAATGAATAAAAACAGTGAAATTCAACTCAGAATATGACACAAACTTGCAATAATTAAATATGTTAAATAATACAAATATCCTTTATGCATTTAATCCCATTTTATTAACCAATGTCTTTGCTTGCCGACCTTCGATGATCCAATTCAACCATACTAATAAGCAAAAATGACTGAAGATAATCTAACATTTGTTTTCCTTTTTTTTTTATTGAAGAGTTGACATTTTTTCCTTCTGTGGTCTACTGTGGAGACGTGAATTTACTTTTCTCAAAGCCTGAGGCTTCTGGTGTGAAAAGGCTTTTACATTTGCCAAAAACAGAACTTTTCATATCAAAAACAAATAAGCAAGCCCTGCCCAGATTTCAAAAATAACGCAAAAGTAAAGTAACGCATTACTTTCCATAAAACGTAACTAAGTAACATAATTTAGTTGCTTTTTTAGGGAGTAACTTAATATTGTAATGCATTACTTTTAAAGTAACTTTCCCCAACACTGGTGATGATGATATTTACACAGTTGAGTCCATTAACACAGCACATATGAAAGGGAAGAAATGGTTTGTTTCCCTGCGATTGCATGGCAGGTCACTGCGTTGTCAGTTAGATTCAGGAGAAACATGCAATGTGATGAGCTACAAGGACATAGTAATGGTGGCACCACACACACACCACTCCGCCACAGCAATGTCAAAACTCCGGTGAATCTCTGGACTCCATGGGTGTTTCTGACACAGAATGTGTGGTCCTGTCACTGTCATTTGAGACTGTGGAGACAAGTCAAAGTCCACTTCTCTCAGGTTGTACTTGTAAACATCTAGGCCTGATGCAGTTCACAATCCCAGATGAAATGAATCAAAATGAAACATGAACAGTATGAGCCTTTGACTAAGGCACAGTTGATTAACAAATACAGTCATGTGCACTTGCCTGTGGAGTCTCTCGGTGAGGTCCAATTTGAGCTGATCACAGTGTTTCACCGGTACAGTGTGGCCCCCCAGAATGTTCCAGTTGCTATAAAAGCAGCTGTAAAAGCTCAACTGGATGCATATCAGGCAGAGGGACTTATTACAGATGTTACAGAGCCGACTGACTGGATTAGCAATATGGTGATTGTTAAAACACCAGACAAGCTGAGGATTTGTTTGAACCCAAAGTTCCTGAACAAAGC
This sequence comes from Cirrhinus mrigala, assembly GCA_036247105.1. Taxonomy (NCBI): domain Eukaryota; kingdom Metazoa; phylum Chordata; class Actinopteri; order Cypriniformes; family Cyprinidae; genus Cirrhinus; species Cirrhinus mrigala. The sequence goes on along the minus strand of JAMKFB010000679.1, from coordinate 725,660 downwards.
TCTCATTATGAAATGCCATCTCTGGAGGATGTGTTATGCAAACTGGCTAAAGAAATGAGTTTCACCTTGTTTGATGCTAAATATGCATTCTTACAGTGCAACCTGGATCAGGAGAGCAGCTTCATGACCACATTCTGGATCCCATGTAGGAAGCGGTGGCTAAAACTCCCATTTGGTGTATCGGTGGCACCTGACAAATACGAAAATGTAATATATGTGCTTATATGAAATACCCATATATTAAATACATGTTTTATATATGCCATATCCATATATGATTCCTATTAGAAAATGGAACAATTTCATATAGTGACATATATGTCTACCCCATACAAATATATATGGTTATGTATGTATAATACATGTATTGCCATATATGGAATGTATATAATTATTAATATATGTGAGAACATTTGTACATTTGTACAATTTTTATTATGTGTTATATACAACTTAGACATATATGCATGAAATATATGGTTTCATATATTTAATATTTTGATATGTGATCTTTGATCTTTAAATACAGGTTCCAGACACATGTAAGACACTCTACAAAGTTGCAGTGCATTGCACATTTCACAACTTAAGCCTTAAATGTTAAATGGAACAATAAGATACACAAAGTAACATCTTTATTGAAACAGAATTTATTTAAATAGAAAAAATCTTATTGAGCTGCACAATCAAATAGAAAAAAAAAAAGAAACAATTAATTTTTTTTTTTTAAAGAAATTAATACTTTTATTCACCAAGGATGTATTAAGTTAATAATTAAAAGTTTATCAAAAGTTAATAATAAATAATTTACATCGTTATAAAATATTTATATTTTGAATAAACACTGTACTTTTTAAACTTGTTATTCATGAAAGAATCCTGAAAAAAAAAATTACAGGTTCCAAAAAATATTTGGCAGCACAACTGTTGATATTATCCAACATTGATCATTCTAATAATAAATCCGCATATTAGAATGATTTCTGAAGGATCATGTGACACTTAAGACTGGAGTAACAGCTGATAAAAATTCAGCTTTTCATCACAGGAATAAATTCTATTTTAAAGTATGTTAAAATAAAAAACATTATTTTATATTGTAAAAACATTTTGCAATATTACTGTTTTTTTTTTCTATATTTTTAATCAAATAAATGCAGCCTTGATGAGCATAAGAGACTACTTTAAAGACTATTACAAGTCTTACTGACCCCAAACTTTTGAACGGTAGTGTATATAACTGATCAAAACACTGAAAAAGCATAAGAAACAGAACATCAATTGTAGTGGTTCAGCTAAAGGTCTACAGGTTTGTATTCCCCCAGCTTGGTTAGTTTTTGGTTTATTGCCATCCCCAGTAGGCCCCAGGTGAAGAAATTTCTGGATCACTGCATCTGTAAAAAAATAGTAAAAGTTAGGTTTTTATAATATAATTACAATAAATTGATTTACGTTTAAACGTAAAATTATCATTAAAAATCAAACTTTCTGAACCATATATGCATTTCAGGAAGTGCACAACATTTAAAAGCAACTTTTTAACTTTGGTAGTGTTGGGTGGTACAGTAAACTAAACTTGATTTTATTCAACACAATATTAAAATATATAATCTGCTTAAGTCTTGCAGTCCAACACTGTACCAAAGTTTAATTTTGCTTTTAAGTTAGAAGTGTGCCTGTATCTTAAAGTGTTTAACTACCATAAGATGACAAATATATTGAGTATTAAACATAGTTGGTAAAGTTAAAGGTTATTTTACAAACTGCAGAATACTGATTATTTATGTAATAATTATAAGTTGTAGTTGTAAAATATTCCCAGATACCACAAGGACATGGCAGAACAATGAAATCAAATAACATGCCTCTATATACATGAAGAACTAAACTATAGTAACCCAAATGTTCAATGACAGAGTTCACAACTGAGGTTACAATTTAATTTGCTCTTTAGCATCAATGAAATAAAGAGTTGCGTCGTTTTGGCCTGGAGAAAAGAAATAGAGGAGTGGAACTATGACATGCACTGTAAAAAAAAAAAAGGTAATTTGACGGAAAATAACTGTGATTTTTTTTCCAGTTGTTTTCTTTTATTTTGAATTGCAGTCAAAACTCTGTAAAATTATCTCTAAATTAAAAACTTGACTGTTATTTTAAGTATTATGGCATTAATGACAAATTACAGTTATTCGTATTTTTTATACAGAAAAACTGCTGTATTTTTATGCAGTATTTTTTCTGTTTTCTTAAATTACAAACAAATGTATGTAAAATTACAAAACAAATCTGTAATTAATACAATAACAAATCCGTTAGATGATAAAACGGTCATATGACTGGCAGTAAAGTAAAATCTCCTTATTTAAATAAGCTGACAGACACTGTTATTTTACAGCTATTTCCTGAATTGAATGATCAAGCACCTTGACTGTAAAACAAAAGACAAAAAAACGGTCAAATGACTGACAGCACAGGGTGCCAAACAAAAACGTTAAAATTAAAGTAAAATCTCTTTATATAAATAAGCTGACAACACTGTGACAACACTAATTTACAGGCATTTCCTAAATTATTACAAACAAACACCTTCACTGTAAAATTAACTCATTAACTAATTAATTAATTACTTAAAAGTCACATGACTGACAGCAACATAAAACAGATTTTATTATACAGATCTCTCTAGATCTCAGCATCTTCACTTATTACCAACCAGACTGACTTGATTTCTTTCATTCTAAACTTCTTATTGAGAATTAATTCACAACATCAGTCGAGTGTCTGAAATAACTTTCTTATGTGATATGATGTGGATTCCTATCAAAGAATGAGACAGACAATAAATTCTATACTCAAAATCTATGTATGTCGATTAGCAACAGCTTATGAAAATACACAAGATGGCTTGAAGAACATATACATATAAACATACATACATATAAACCATATATTACTGCAGACGAGTATTTATTGTCCTTACATTGCATTATTCAAAACGTTTAACGTTATGTCTTGTTTTTATTTGGTTACAGCAATAGCGATGCCTTTATTTTTTATTTATTTTATTTTTTTATTGAACAGTGTTAACACATTCAATACAATTCAATTCAACTTCAACAAATACAAAAAAATTTCAAATGTTAGGGGGAGACATAAATAATATCATAGGAATACATTAAACAATTCACAGGCTTGCACAATTCAAACAGCTTTTTGTTTCTTTGAGGGCCATATGGACTCCATATAATGCTTCACTTCATTTTTAAATGCTACAAACCATGGATTTTTTCCTGAAAATTTGCATTTACGAATATGAAATTTGACCATTAAAATAAAAATAAAAAAATAATAATAAAAAAGTGTGGGTCTGTTTGTCTCTTGAGTGTTCAATAATGCCTAAAAGAACATTTTTCGACTGTAAAGTAACATTTGTGTCAACACTGTCAGCAATAAAATCAAGTACATTTTGCCAAAAAAAAAAAAAAAGATACATAAGGGCAGTGCCAAAATAAATGAACAGCTCTCTCTGGCTTCTGCTTGCAAAAGCTACATCTTACATCAATTTCTTTTTTTAATTTAGTTAAAGTTTAGCAGGGTATATTCTGTGAAGGAGTTCACAAATTGATTCCAATATGCCATTGCATTTTGTTTCGAAGCAGCATCCTTCTGGAAAAGAGCTTTTATTGATCTGTTATAATTATTACAATGATAGGAGAAACATACCTATAGGGGAGTGACTGAGTGAGAGTTGTGGGAATTGCTGAGAATTTAATCTCTTTTGCTGTTTAAACAACATACATATTTTAGGAGAGACTGTACCAAAAACAGTTGTGAATTCCTTTAGCGGTATGGAAAAATTATATTTTGCTAAGAATTCCTCATATGTAAAAAAAAAAAAAAAAAAACCATCTGAATTAAATAATTGGTCTACCAAAATAATGTTATTTCGAAACATATGTAAAAAAAAAAAAAAAATAGACTTTTGTTTATATAAAATGTCCTTATTATTCCAAATAAAGCACTGATGTGGTGAAAAATTGTGTTTGTAAATCAAATTTCACGCTAGAAAAGCTTGACGATGAAATGCAGAAAGTTTCACAGGTATTTTGGTAATATCAAAATTGCAAATAAGGAAAAAATGTATGCTGCCCAAATTAGATAAAATATGGAGAGGAATCATATTCTAAACAAAGGTTGGGTACTTAACAAGTTGTCTAATCCAGCTGATTTTAAAAGTATTGTTTAGTACAAAGAAGACCAGGAAATTTAGACCACCATTTTCATATGAGTTCATTAAAATTGCTTTCCTAATCCTGTTTTTCCAAACAAAATTAAAGAACATTTTATCAATCTCCTTTGAAATTGTATCATCAACTTGAAGAGCTATAGCTGTGTAAGTTAGTTGGGATATACCCTCTCTTTTGAATATCAAAACTCTCCCTCTTAATGATAAATCTCTTGAAAGCCATTGATTTAACTTCCTTTTTAGAGTTTTTTGGATAATAGGATTAAAATTTAATAAACTTCTGTTCTGTTGATACTTATTAGGATTCCTTGGTATCTGACTTCTGTTTTGACTGGAATGTTAAAATAAGAAGAAAATGAGCATTCTTTGACTGCTATAAGTTCACACTTCTTTACATTTAAATAGACATCAGATGCTTTAGAGAATTCTTCTATTACTTTAATTGCAATGGGGATCTGGTTTTCATTTAGGAGAAAATGTGTGGTATCATCTGCTAATTGTGTTATAACTAGTTCTCTGTCAATAATAGTCATACCTTTAACGGCACTGGCTTGATGTTGACTTACTATTAAAAAAATATATATATATGGAGAGACAGGGCAACCCTGTCTAATCCCTCTGGATAAATTAAATCTAGCAGAAGTGCCACCCAACAGTTTTATTGAACTGTTGCTGTTCTTATAAAGAGTTTTAATTGCATTAATGAAGAAATTTCCAAAACCAAATTTTATAAGTGACTCAAAAATAAACTGATGCTCTATGGAGTCAAAAGCCTTACAGAAATCAAGAAAAAGAATAAAACCATTATCTACATTAAATTCAGGGTAATCCAGAATATCTAAGACTAGTCTTATATTGTTTGTAATATGTCTATTGCTCATGAATCCAGATTGTGTTTCTTCTATGATTGAATCCAATACACTTTTGAGTCTTTTAGCAAATATCAGGGCATATACTTTATAATCATTATTGAGAAAAATAATTGGACGCCAATTGTCGAGAAAAAAAAAAAAATAGATCCTTTTTTTGGTTTGGGAATTAATGGAACTAATCCTTGAGCCAAAGTGGGTGGAAGGCACTGATTACTACTAACATTTTTAGCAAAAAAGGGGTCAAATCATTAATAAACTGCTTATAAAATTCTCGTCAAACCGTCTGTACCTGGCCATTTACTGTTTTTCAGATGATTAATTGCTTTTATCACTTCCTCAACAGAAATAGGCATATCACAGAGTTCACTTTCAGTTTTGTCAATAGCTTTCATTTCTATAGAACTCGAAAAACCATCAGATGCAGCTTGTGAAAAATTAGATGTACAGGTGCATCTCAAAAAATTAGAATATAGTTCATTTTTTGCTTGTAACTTGTTTCAAAAACTGAAACATTCATATATTCTAGATTCATTACCTGTAAAGAGAAACATTTCAAAATTTTATTTATTTATTTATTTTTTTTAATTTTGATGATTAGAGCGTACAGCTCATGAAAGTCAAAAATGCAGTATCTCAAAATGTTAGAATATTTACATTTGAGTTTCATTAAATGACCATCCCTACAGTATAAATGTCAGGTATTTCTTGTTCTTTGAAACCACACTAATGGGGAAGACTGCTGACTTGGCAATGGTCCAGAAGACAATCATTGACACCCTCCACAAACAGAGTAAGTCACAGAAGGTCATTACTGAAAGGGGTGGCTGTTCACAGAGTGCTGTATCAAAGCATATTAAATGCAAAGTTGACTGGAAGGAAGAAATTGGGTAGGAAAAGGTGCATAAGCAACAGGGATGACCACAAACTTGAGAAAACTGTCAAGCAAAGCCAACTCAAACACTTGGGAGAGCTTCATAAGGAGTGGACTGAAGCCGGAGTCAGCGCTTCAAGAGTCACCACACTCAGACGTCTTTAGGAAAAGGGCTATCAAGCCACTTCTGAAACAGAAACAACGTCAGAAGCATCTTACCTGGGCTAAGGAGAAAATGAACTGGACTGTTGCTCGGTGGTCCAAAGTCCTATTTTCAGATAAAAGTTCATTTTGCATTTCATGTTGAAATCATGATTGCAGAGTCTGGAGGAAGACTGGAGAGGCACAGAATCCAAGCTGCTTGAAGTCCAGTGTGAAGTATCTGAAGTCAGTGATGATTTGGGGTGTCGTGACGTCTGCTGGTGTTGGTCCACTCTGTTATGTCAAGTTCAAAGTCAATGCAGCCATCTACCAGGAGATTTTGGAGCACTTTATGTTTCCATCTGCTAACAGGTTTTATGGAGATACTAATTTCCTTTTCCAGCAGGACTTTAGCACCTGCCCACAGTGCCAAAACCACTTCCAAGTGGTTTGCTGACCATGATATTCCTATGCTTAATTGGCCAGTCAACATGCCTGACCTGAACCCCATTAAGAATCTATGGGACATGTTCAAGAGAAAGATGAGAAACAGTTGATCCAACAATATACAGACGATCTGAAGGCTCAATAGTGCCTCAGCAGTGCCACAGGCTGATCACTTCCATGCCACACCTCACTGATGCTGTAATTTGTGCTAGAAGCAAGTCATTTGCTGTAATTTGTGCTGCCAACCAAGTATTGAGTGCATAAATGAACATACTTTAAAGAACTTGAACTTTTCTCTTTTTAAAATCAGTTTTTTTTTATTATTATTTATTTATTATTATTATTTTTTTTTTTTTATTGATCTTAAGAAATATTCAAATATTTTTAGATACTGGATTTTTGAATTTCATGAGCTGTAAGCTCTAATCATCAAAATTAAAACAAACAAAAAACTTTAAAAATGTTTTACTTTACCTGTAATAAATCTAGAATATATAAAAGTTTCAGTTTTTGAAACAAGTCACAAACAAAAAATGAGTTTTTTCACGATATTCATTTTTTTTGAGATGCACCTGTACATATTTTCTTATAAAATTCATAACAATGACTAGAAATTAGCTTGTCATCCATAGTTTCAACCCCATTCACATTTAATTTTCTAACGTTGTTATTAATATGGTGTCTTTCTGAATTAAAGAAGTATTGTGAATTGTGTTCGCCTTCTTCAAGCCAACGTCTCCTCGAACAAACAAACGCACCTTCAGCTTTTCTTCTATACAGTTCATCTGATTTGCAGATCTGATAGCAATAATTTCTCCTCATCTAGTAAATTCTCTGGACATTTATTTAACAATTTTGTAATTTCAACAATAATATTGGTTTCTTCAGCTCTTTTGTCCATTCAGCTGCCAAATGACCTGAAATATTTAGCAACCTCAAATTTCAATAGTTCCAAATTTGAGCAAAAAGCATTCTCCTTATTGGCTTTATACCAAAATCTGCATATCAATCTAGTGATCTCTTTTTGTACTTCATCATTTAATTTAATATTTATGCATATAGTTTCATGATCTGTTAGCAGAGTAGAAGCACTATCAACTACTACATCATCTTTGTTAAAACTCTCAGACAAATGACTTATTATGTGGAAATTTGTCTCTCCAAATATCTGTTAGATTGAACTTATCCATAAAGCTTTTAAGATTGTTGTTATTTACATTAGGCCGACCTGGTGGCCATTTATCAATTGTTCCATCTAGTATAATATTAAAATCTCCTCCAACTAATAGAATGGTATTTGGATACTTGTTTAGCCAACTAATAAATATATTTTCTATGGATTTAAAAAGATTGTTATTGTCCAGATTGTGATTATATCCATATAAATTGATCAAAATTAATATATTATCAACATATTAAATTACTTGGCAAATAAAATGCCCTGCAGGATCACATTCTGTATGTAGAACATTTCCACTAAATCGGTTATTCAAAGGAATCACCCCAGCCGAGTGTTCAGACCCATGAGTAAACCATACAGTATTACCCCACTGTGATGTCTAAAATTTCATGTCTTCTTTAACAGAGTGAGTTTCCTGTTCAAAAATCTGCCCTAAATTGTTTGGCGAAAAGAAATAGAGCTTTCCTCTTTACGTTGTTTTGTAACCCCCTAGCATTAAACGAAACTAAAGATAGATGTGACAAACTGATTAAAGAATAATAAACAACTGTTTAGATAACAGTTAGGTAAACGCTGAAATCAAAGTGGTGTAAGGTCAGCACCTTAAGATGCAATAATTGAAATTAGGAAAATATTCTTCAACTCTCCATGGAGGCTGACAAAACGTAACATCTCGCTTTGAACTTACGGTATAATATTAACAAAACAGCATGTAAACATACTGCAACATTACAACAAACTGGTTATACCTCTTTAAACATCTGTGACTCAAACCTGTACAAATTAAATTTTCTCCATAGTTTTACCAGAGTTCACAGCAGCATTTGGGAACGTAGAAATTTGTAATTTTGAAAACCTTGGGGAAAAAATGAAAATTAGTCCTTTGTACGCTCCTCTCACCCTGTAACTACAGTTCCTTCAATAAATCCACGACCTCCGACAAAGTAAGCAGATTTTCCATCATCGCAGGCTTTTTTGATCAGAGGCCACAACTTCTGTCTACTGTCTCTGTCCTCCTTAAGATCCTCCTTAAACTGCATGCCTTGATTCTGAAGAAACTTGCTGCTTGCAGCTTTCCAAACTGCATCTCTGAATCTCCTGGCCGTGAACCGAATGATTGTCATGCAAGGCCTCTTCTCATTAGTGCATCTGGTACCCAGTCGGTGAGCAAAATCTATAACCTCTGGTAGTTTTGCTGCTTTATGGGGTATCACTTCTTGGCATACACGTATAACCTCTTCTCACACGTTCTCTTTGGTCATTTCTGGCAGTCCATGGAGCCGCAAGTTCGAGCGTCTACCATACCGTTCGCCTGATTGTCTGTTCACCCCTGTTGATCCGTTTTTCCATGTAAAGCATTTTACTTTTCAGTTCTTTTATTTCTGCACAGGCAGTTTGCACCATGGATTCCAGAGCATCACTTCTTGTGTTGATAAGATTAGCAAGCGTTGAAATTATTTCATCGGGATTAGATACATTTCTAGTTTGAACTTTGGCAAATGTTGGCTTTTTCGCAAGTGGAGGCTTACTCGGAGTCACAGGGTATGGCGGAAATTCGTCTTCATCTTCTGCCATATGCTTGTCTTGAATCAAGCTGCTCTCGTAATCATGGTCGTCATTAGCAGACGCACGTAAATCAGGTTTTCCAGAGTCACTAGCTCTTTTCTGTGCAGATTTAGGCATGTTTCAAGTATAAAGGTATTGTGAAATTGATACTAAATATCTTTTGATCCAAAACGTTTATAAATTTGGTGGATAGTTATGTTAATTACATTCCTGTTAAAACTTTGGTGCTGAGAGCTTGAAACTTTTGACTGTCCACGCCGCCATGTTGCTGGTCCCATAGTGATGTCTTTATCCACATTAGAGAAGTTGGAACAGAACGTCATTAGTGATACTTCTTTGACGCATATGTGGATTTTCTGCACGAGGGCGCCCTCTGGCGTCCAGTATGAATGAAACCCACTCTATTTTGGATATTAAGTAACATTTTTGAATTAGTAACGGAAGAGATTTGAATCTGTGGTGGAAGTAGTTCTGCAGCGTTTGTTTCTCACTTATTTATGCACTTGTGCCGTCAGACTGTTGTATATGTGTATATATGTATGTGTATATATATATATATATGTGTGTGTGTGTGTGTGTTTCCAAAAGGTTATCTTAAGGGCTTATTTTTCTCATTGTTTTAACTTTTTAATTTTTACTTTTTTTACATTTAAAGGAGAAACTATATATAAAAATGTGTCATGCAGTCGCTTCAAACAATGGTATAAAGCTATTCAAAACATCATTCAATGTAAATTGCGATAATCGTAATTAATAATCACAATTACAATTTCAAGGGAATAACAGGTCTTGGTTGTGTGGACTTTCAACGGAGGGACAGAAAACTCAGGTTCATTCTAGTTTTGAGATTAAGTCTTGGGTTTGTAATGACATGAAGGTAAATGATGACAGGAAATTTAATTTGTTCAATTGTTCAAATTTTTTTGTTCAATGCTGAAAAAATCTTTTGATTGTGTTAAGCTGATCAAAGCTCAAACTTTACCTGAAAAGTAAGAAAATGCCTGATGTAGGTTTTTATGAATGACATATTATTATTGCATTTTGCATTATTGCAATTATTTGTAAACTACATTATTGTTTTTTCTCAAGCCAAACTGAACTTCTTAATACTAAGGTTTAATTTCGGTGGTCATGTGGGTGTTTGTCAGCAGTCATTTGAGAGTTTAACTGGTAATCTTTTATTTTTATTTTTTTTATTATTTTTTTTTCCCCTTTATACAATGATATACTAGCGTTTGCTTTTTTTTTTCACAAAAAAATAGACCTCTGTGAGTGATTCACAAATGAATTCACATCCAAGTTTTCATTACAGCGGATAGTTGAGATGCTTCATGATACTCACACAGAGTCAGAGATCACAGCAGATCCATCACTGAGATTAGGAGGCAAAACAATGGAGTTGTTGCTCTTCACAGACACACAGCTGAATCCTGGAGATGCTGCTCTACGAGTGTCAACAGGAGCCTCCTGCTCTTTCTCCTCACACACACTCATTTTACACACAGGTCTTTCCTCTTCTCTTTCCTTACACTAATTTTACAGGCTTTTCAGCTTATTTTCCTGGTAGATGTGACTTGATTTCATGCCTGTATGTGGAGTCAGACAACATCCATTATACACTGAATATGGATACATATAAATATATGGAAAAAAAAAAAAAAAAAAAAAAAAAAAAAAAAAAATAATAATATATATATATATATATATATATATATATATAATAAATATTATAAATATAATATATATATATATATTTTGTTTGTTTGTTTACTGAAGTGTGTGTATGTGTTATTCTTTGCAAGAGATAATATATATAACTACCCTCTTAACTACCCTCTCTCTCTCTCTCTCTCTCTCTCTCTCTCTCTCTCTCTATATATATATATACATATAAAATAAGTAAATAAATATTTTTCTAATTTTGCAAGTTTAATTTAATTTCTTGCAAGAAATTAATATTCTTATAATAATATACACTTGGTTGAGTGAAATATGTCTCAAAGTGAAATTTCTGTACCGTGTACTGCTGCTACTATTAAATACATACACGCAGAAATAAATGTAGACACTGTGCTGAGTAAAATACACTCTAGGGCTATGACCTGACCTTATGAGAAAAGCACAGATGATTTAATGTCTTCCTATGCTATGTTAAGATTCTTCACAATTATGGTGTAAATAATGGCAGAATGATCAGTTTTGTGTAAACTAGTTGCTAAAGTGCTCTTATTCGTATTTTCCACTAGATGGCGCCACGTTGCTTAAAATCACAGATGAGTGTAGCAGGTTTCAACACACATGAGCTTTCGACTGTGCCCTGCTTCACGAGTTTTGTAAGCCGCATGAAAAAAAAATAGGAAACCTAATCAAAATTACCTTCTGAATATACAGTGTGAATGCAGATAAAAACATCTCTCAGGTTATCTTCATTCTATCTTCATTCACTTTTGCAACTTTGGTTTACACTCTTTGTGAATTTTGTGCAATGATGTTTTTGATCTCCGTACAGCAATAAGAGCTGCAGACTTATTTAAATATGTAAAAAAAAAAAAAAAAAAAAATCTTTTCCATAAACTCGTGGAGCATGGAGTTTGACAGAAAGTACATCACTGGCCAGGTACAGTAATAGTAACTAGCAAAACAGGGCACAGTTGCACTGGCAGTGGGATATGGGAGATGGTATATAACATGAATGAAGTAAAGAGCAGGTAATTGAGGAAGACTGACCCTGACACGCAGGATGACCTTGGTCTCCAGATCATTGCTAATGATTTGTGGATGTTTAATGAATGTTGTGCTGAGAGGAGAATGATGCTGGATCATGCACTCGTCCCTGATGCTGTATATATCTGTATTTATCTGATCTGATCTTGAGGATGTAGTTCAGCTCGTCAGATGCTTGTAAGCAGCTCTGCACTGTCGTCCTGTTACAGGAACACAATTAACATTTTACCTCCAAAATAGTGCTGTTACTGCTGCTGGTCCAGGACATCTGTGAACCTCTCTGAAGAGACATAGAGAGACACTGCATCAGTGCTTGAAGTGTTGAATGAACTGATTAATTTATTATAATGAAAGTGATCTAGTTTTATAGCCTACCATCTGGTTTCTAGAGTTGTTACTGATTTAAAAACTGTATTTTCACCCTTGGGTTTTAACATGACTTGTTCCTGGTTCAGAATAAGCAGATTTATAAGGCTGATGTGATACAAAGTCTATTCCAAAAGCTGCAAAATTATGCTTCCTTACCTTTATTTGGTCGTATTCACGTGTCTTTCTTGATGAAGGTAATCCCAGAAATTATTGTATTTGTTATACTTTAAAGTGTAAATAGAGGTTACAGAAGTATTGTCCGTAATTATGTGGGACTTTGATGTGTGTAATGGCGACGTGATCTTCAATATCTCTCACTCCAGAAGGGCTCCTCAGTTAGTTAAAAGAGACGCTCTGAGCTCACACAACCTCACCTGTCCTGCCGGCAACAACGTCCAGCTCATTGACAGATCCTGGATGCTCGGACAAGACTACAGCATGGTGGAGACACCCTGACCTGCTGAGAGAGAGAGAGTGTACAGGTCCGTGAAACTCATAAAACCTGTCAAGAACATGAATTTGGCTCATATTTTACTACAAAACACGCTGATCAGAAGATGGACAAACTTCTTCCTACTTGCATTCACTTCCTTTTATACACATCTTTCCCATCAGGGATCTCATGTGACGCGCTGGCCTGATTGTACATCCTGCAGTGGCGTCTTTACAGCAGCCCATCATGCACTTCATCCAGTCGAGTGTAGATGATGTTCTGGCCTCTCTGCAGGTCTCCTCACACAAATGCAGTGGGCAATGGCCCACCCACTTTCAGCTGTGGCTCACCCAAAGAGAAGTTTCCAAATGAATGCTATTTATTAAATAAGGGATAACCAATTGTTTGCCATGCATTAAAGGATTGGAGGCACGACATGGAGGCAAAGAACCTTCAAAAATATTTTTTATTTATTTAAAAATAAATAAATACATACATACATACATACATTTAGACACTGTGCTCAGTAAAATACAGTAAGGCTAAGACCTTTGCAAACCCTATATCTCTAAATGATTTCATTGTCTTACAGATGCACAAATGATTTAACATGTTAAGATTCTTCACAATTTCTTTTGTGTTTCGCTGCAAAGAAAAAAAGTAGGTTTGAAACAACATGATGGTGTAAATAAAGACAGAATGATCGGTTTTGTGTGAACTAGTCATTGTGTTGCCAAAGTGCTCTTTTTTTTCACCTTTTCCACTAGACGGCGACTTATTCAGAGCAGAGTTTGAGGATTATATGCTGGTCACGGGTCTGGCTGAAAAGACCAAGCAGGTCCAAGCTGCAACACTGAGAAGCGTGATGGGACCTGAATACAGACATGTTTACCGTCATAACTTGAATCTCACGGCGGCGCAACAAGGACACGTTAAAACCTTCTAGATGCACCGGAAGCGTACTTCAAACCTGCTAGAAACATCATTTATGAGAGGTATGTGTTCGCCTGTTGTAAGCAGGAGGAAAGGGAATCCAGAGACAATTTTGTAACAAGAAAGCAAAAAAAAAAAAAAAACGGCAACTTGTGACTATGGTGGCTTGAAGGATGAAATGATTTGTGATAAAATCATGCTGGGTATTACAAATGAAGGTACCAGATGCAGGCTGTTACGTCAAAAAAATATAACACTGTTCACAGCTATTGAAATGTGTCGCACAGCCGAACAGACAAGAGAGCGAATACACATGAGAGCGATGGATGTGGAATGAGAAACTGCACTGAAGATTTCAAGGAAGATCCGGTTGCAGACAGTGATGATGATATTTACACAGTTGAGTCCATTAACACAGTGCATATGAAAGGAAATAAATAGTTTGTTTCCCTGTGATTGCATGGCAGGTCACTGCGTTGTCAGTTAGATTCAGGAGCAACATGCAATGTGATGAGCTACAAGGACGTAACGGTGGCACCACACACACACCACTCCACCACAGCAATGTCAAAACTATGGCTGTACTCCAGTGAGTCTCTGGACTCTATGGGTGTTTTTGACACAGAATATGTGGTCCAAGAAAAAAAATACTAACTGTCATTTGAGATAGTAGAGACACGTCTAAGTCCACTTTTCTCATGTTGTACTTGTGAACATCTAGGCCTGATGCAGTTTACAATCCCAGATGAAATGAATCAAAATGAAACATGAATAGTATGAGCCTTTGACTAAGGCACAGCTGATTGACAAATACAGTGATGTGTTCAACTTGCCAGTGTAATCTCTGCCCGGTGAGGTTCACTTTGAGCTGATCACAGTGTTTCACCGGTACAGTGTGGCCCCCGAAATGTTCCAGTCGCTATGAAAGCAGCTGTAAAAGCCCAACTGGATGCATATCAGGCAGAGGGTCTTATTACAGGTGTTACAGAGCCAACTGACTGGATTAGCAATATGGTGATTGTTAAAAACCAGACAAGATGAGGATTTGTTTGAACCCAAAGTTCCTGAGCAAAGCTCCAAAACAAAGCTCTCATTATGTAATACCATCTCTGGAGGATGTGTCATACAAACTGCCTAAAGCAAGGATTTTCACCTTGGTTGAAGCCAAACATGCATTCTTGCAGTGCAAGCTGGATCAGCAGAGCAGCTTCATGACCACATTCTAGTCGTCTACTAGCCGGGGTATAAAATGTTTATCGGGGTTTAAATGTTAATTCAGGCAGCTGCTGACTATACAGACAAGGAAGCAGTTTACCCGCAGCATGCCGTATGTCATCTGCAGAAAGAGCAGGAAGATGTGCAACTCATCAGCCAAGATAGATCAGCGACTGGAGAACATCAGGGTGCATACTGAAAGGGATGATGATGCCCTACAGGCCCTTAAGACCAAAAACCTCACACCTCATCCCAGAATTCTGGCCATATCGAGATGTCTGATCTCTGCTTTTGCGGTTTCCTCAGGTTGCAATTTAAGAACTAGTAGCAAATACTAGAAATTTTGGGATTCCATTCAAACTCTGTTTGCTTAGAGTAGTTCAATACATTTTGTTTCATTGAAAAATAACATTGTCTTGCATTTTGTGCTTATAAAGTTATTGTCTGTGCCCAGATCTAGCTACCTAGCTCACAGTAACAACATATTACTTTGTTTATATTATAATCCAGTGGCCACGGAAATAATATTTATATAGCACATTTCATACACAAAGGTAATTCAAAGAAAGGAAGTAGAATAATCATAAAAACAATAATCACAACAATAAAACAGAGAATTTAAAAACTTTTAAAATGATTTAAAAATTGATTTAAAATAAATTTAAGACAGTTAAAAAGGATTATACAAAGTGCAATCAATTCGGACGTAGCACAGTGCTCATTCAGTAAATGCACAGCTAAACAGATGAGTTTTGAGTCTAGATTTAAATGTAACTAATGTTTTAGCACATTTGATCTCTTCTGGAAGCTGATTCCAACTGCGGGCAGCATAATAGCTAAAAGCAGATTCCCCTTGTTTTGTGTGAACCCTTGGTATTTCTAACTGACTCGATCCCAATGATCTGAGTTTTCTGTTAGGTTTATATTCAGTGAGCATATCTGCAATGTATTTAGGTCCAGGCCATTGAGTGATTTATAAATGAGTAAAAGTACTTTAAAATCAATTCTAAATATAACTGGAAGCAAGTGTTTGACCTGAAGACTGGTGTGATATGCTCAGATTTTCTGGTTCTAGTCAGAATCCTGGCAGCAGCGTTCTGGATGAGCTGCAGCTGTCTAATGGTCTTCTTGGGAAGGCCAGTGAGGAGACCATTACAATAATCCACCCTGCTTGTGATAAAGGCATGAACAAGTTTCTCTAAATCCTGACTGGAAACAAAACATCTAATTCTTGCAATGTTTTTGAGATAATAGTATGCTGATTTAGTTACTGCTTTGACATGACTACTGAAACTAAGGTCTGACTCCAGAATCACACCAAGATTCTTGAATTGATTTTTAGTTGTTTGACCCTTAGAGTCAAGGTATGCATTCACCTTGAGAACTTCAACTTTGTTTCCAAATGTAATGACTTCAGTTTTCTCCTTGTTTAACTGAAGAAAGTTCTGGCACATCCAACTGTTAATTTCATCAATGCATTGGCAGAGGGAATCAATGGGGCTGTAGTCATTTGGCGATACGTAGTCTAGGTGAATCTGGGTATCATCACCATAGCTGTGATAAGCAATTTGGTTCCTTCTCATTATTTGACTTAGTGGGAGCATATACAGGCTAAACAAGAGCGGCGCAAGAATTGAGCCTTGAGTGACTCCGCATGTCATGGACGTCCACTTAGACTTATGCTCTCCTATACTCACATAATAACCTCTTCCTATGGTATGACCTGAACCAATCACCACTTCTAAGAGATCTGCTTCTAAACAGTTAAACACACCAGAGCCTCGTCACGTCTCGTCTGACTTCCCAGAGCCATGCCTCCCTTATGGACTCTTGTCTGTTCTCAGTTAGGAGCGTCTGGAAGCTGTTTTGACACGCCCTGACATTTGTGCTTTTTTCAGTATCTTAAAAACATATTAATGGCTAAAGTCTGATTACATTGTAACCCACACAAACTAGGCTACAATAATATGCAAGCAACATTAATGTACATGTTTGTATTTTTGAGAAAACAACGTTTATGCTTGGTGTTATGACCCGGGGTAGCACCTGTTCCCAAATCTGTTCGCCTCTAGGTGGCGTGGGTTCTGTTGTTGGTTATGTATTTGTTTATTTTGCGCCGCCTTATTGTTTCATTTGTGTTTTTGTTATATTGATTTGTCGCTAGATGGCGCTTGTGTTGTCTTCTGTTCGTTTTGCAGGGTGGAGACAAGCGCAGGTGTAATGGGTTACCTGTGATGAATCAACTAACAAAAGGATCTGTGTCCTCCAGCGTGTGGGCCCATCTGAGCTTGACTTCTCTCCAGCACCAGTTTTTGTTTTCTTTTGATACTTTATCTTTTGTTTTTTCTTTTCTTATGTTTAACTTGACTATTAATTATTTCAATAAATGTTTATTTTGATTTAACTTATTTTGTGCGTGGCCTCCCCATTTATGTTACACTGCCGTGAGCCAGGTAATTTGTAACAGTGGTTAGTGAAAAACTAAAATCTTTAAGTCACTGAAATAAGGCCATGAAACACATTCAGAACATTAGTTCACAAGACTTTTGAGAACTGGACTCTAGGCTAGAGTTTTTTTCTACAAAATGATGTGAAAATCATCTCATTCACTCATTTACAGAAAACAATATATTGATTTAAATTTTCTAAGAAATTTTTTGTGATTGAAAGGGAATATGTGAGGGAGTGACAATGGCCATGAATATTTAGTGATTCACACCTGAGAGACAAAAGGCCCTCCTCTAATGGCCCATCAATGAGACTGTGACTGTCAGGTAGAAACAATGAGAGATTCAAAGAATGGAGTTTTAGGCTATTTATATTTTGTTTACAACAGAGTATCACCAAAACATACATAATGAAGGTCAAAAGCACATTATTGACTACACTGATCTAACCATAGAGACGTGAACAGACTTTCTGTCATTCTTGAAAACTGTTTTCTGAATTCTGTTCAACAAGTGAAATGAGTAAATTATACCTGATATTTAAGTGATTGCTGCTTCTTTCCATGGATTTAAGAAACAAAACTCATCATCAGAAGTCCAGGAAATTGTTTTACAATAAAATAGCAGTGTAGTTGAACATCTGATGTTGGTACAGCACTCTTCATGTGGCATTCATCTGTGGTGCAGGTATCAGATCACTAGAAGAAAAAAAAAAAACATCTGTAAGCATGTTAATATCAGGAGCTTCTGTAATATATACATATAGTATGCTTTTGTAGTCATAGACTCACACATGCTTTATACTATCTTAAAAAATGGCATTTTATATCTGAGAAACTAATTATTATTGTTTAGCACGTTAATCTATTCATGATTTTATAGTAATAAACACACGCATGCTTTGTATGTATTATACAATACAAAACCATTTCATGTCTGGGAAACTAATTTATTATTGTGAAGCACGTCATAAACATCTATTCGTGAACAGAGTATATGACGGTAGTTTTGTCTAAACAATCTTAGACTCAGTGGCATTCAGTGTTACAGTGTAAACACTATTACTTTTATATTGCTTAATTTTTATTTTATAGAACATTAAAAACATCCTGGCGTCGTGAAACATTTCGACTATAACGCTTCACTTTATTATTTTATAATTATAGTTTGGAAAAAAAATCTAACTTCTATATTGTGTACAAGTTATGTCACAGTAACACAACAACTAAAGTAAGTAGGCTAATAAAAGAAAGACTTACTCCATCGGTGGATCTCGCCGTGTGTCGCATAGCGCTCTTCCTCTGAGGGAAATATAAATCGTACTCCTCACAGCGCGTCTTCTTCCAGTAACAAGATGAAAATAGGCGAGATAGACAATGAAGTCAAGTCTCGCTGCTTTGTTTACATTGATGTGGCCCGTACACCGCTTGCGCCTCCACGTGGCTGATTATAATATCAAAGTGTAAGTAGCTCTTGGGAGTGATCAAATTAAAAATAATTAGGTCTGACGAGAAAGACATGGGGTTGGTTTCATACAGATTACACATGATATTTGTTTTCGATAAGACTTACTTCATTTCACATATCAGGCTTTCTATAGATATATCTCTCATGTCTCTGTGTTGAGTATTCACTGAGTTTTAGTTCATTTTAGTGACGCATTTCTTAATGACGATCACAGAGAACAACGCAGCAGACTGCACACCCTGTTTGCTTTCTTTATTTCACAAAACCACAGAGTGTTGTTGTTATTATGAGTGTTTTTCGACCCCAGAGGGTTAAGGGGGGGCTATGTCACGATCGCCTGCTGGAGTGCCCGTGATTTCCACTGGAGGGCACTCCTCCCCGGATTCTTGCCTTTGCTTCTTGGACTCCATTTCCCATGTGTCCCTTGCCCCTCATGTGATCAAGTCATGTGCTACCCTTGTCTGTGTGTCATGTCCTGATTGGTTACATTTGTCAACTTGTTCTGGAGTAGCTGGCTGGTATGTTCTGTACGGAACATATTTCTTTACCAACTTTTTTACAGTGCGAGTTCACCATTCACCATTCTCCTCATACTCTTCTTCATTGTCAATTTCAACTTCAGTCCGTCTGTTCTTGATGATAACAGGAGCAAGTCTAACCTTTGTGTTCTTCGTAGTATCAGCATGTTGGTTGATGTCTTCATCACTGTCATCAGTATTACTTGAAGTTTCTTTAACAATTTGTTTCTTTAACAATTCCTACAAACTCCAGAGAAGAGGACTAAGCCTAGAATTACATATCTGTGGCTCCTACAGTCTCATGAGAACAGACTAAACTTTTTTCTTAAATGATTCTTACAGACTCAAGAGAACAGGACCAAGCTATAAACGCTATCTCTATAGCTTTTACAGTCTCAGCAGAATGAACTAAATCATTTAAAAGGTTCCTACAGACTCAAAAGAAAGGCCCAAGCCAAAAATTATTAAACGGTTCTACACTGATTATTATGGCTACACTACATACATCAAATGATCTGCTTACTTATGAAAGAGTGTTCTTCAATTGTTCTTTTAGAGAGCTGATAAGTTTCACTCACCAAATTAGGATCTTTGAGACAGGATCCAGTTGATTCAAATAAGTTGTGTCCACGGATGCAGTCTGTTGCTCTTCAACACAAAAAAACTGTAGAATCTCCAAGACTTTTCTGTTCACTTCTTGTTGCAGTTTGTGAGTTCTCTTCTTATCTGTCTCTCCTGGCTGGCTCACCAAATTGTTAGATTTTGGTAGATTTCTTAGATTTCTTAGACCATTTGGTTTACACCTTTACAGAGACAGTTCCTGTTGATTGCATCTGGGGCACAGTCACAATGTAAATGCATCTGTCTAAAATTACACATAATCTTTCACTTCCAAAGTTTTGCTATCAATTGCTTCAAAAACAGACATAGTGACTTCTTTTTGAAATTGCTGCATAACTTGAGGATGTGCTAATCACCTTTCTGATATTATTGACCTTCTCGGAAAAGGAGGAGGCAAACTCATTGCATTTGCTGTCAGACAGCGTTTCACTGGGATTCTGACTTGGGGGGGGGGTTAGTCAAGAAGAGTGCAAGTGTTGTTTAGGTTACTGTTCCACACTGAAAGCATGAAGGCTGTCTTTATAGATGCTATAGTGAATTTCAAGTTTCGTCTTCTGCCATATCCGCTCAGCTTTTCTGCATTGTCTTTTCATACTCTGTACTGCTCTTGATATTCTCCAAGACGATTTTTGTCTCCCAGTCGTCTTACTTTTGAGTTGAAGGACTCCAGGAGAAAATCAACAGAGTCTGTAGAAATGCTTGGCATTGAAGATATAGCCTTGATAAATAGCACACCAGTGTTTTCGTTAATGCATCTCTTTCTGACAGAGACAGATCTAGATTCAGTGGTAGCAGAGATCAATATATCAAAGAAAATACAGAAGTGATCAGATAGTGCTACATCCTTAATGACAATGGATGAAATGTTTAGACCCTTACTGATGAGTAAATCAAGAGTGTGTCCACGATTGTGTGTGTCTTATTGTAAGTATATACACACATAAACTCTACAGTTTTCAAATAACAACAGATTTTTTTTTGTTTTTTCTGCTGTGACACGGACAATATCCACGATCATGCTGGAGCCTCTCGTGCACACAACATAACATTTATTAGCACTGAAAGATGTTTATAGGCCTATTTTCACACCCCTGTGGACTGTTTCGTTGGTTTTCCCTTATGTGTCCTTATTTGGTCCTTTCTGATAGCCTTGTGGGCAGCACGCCAACATACAGCGCAGATGCGTTCCGGGCGTCGCGGGTTCGAATCCCTACTCAGGGACCTTTCCAGATCCCACACCCATCTCGCTGTCCCATGTCGCTTCCAGTCTTTTCTGATGTGTCCTTTCGAAATAATAATAATAATAACAATAAAAGGCAAAATGTTTTTTTAGCATTTATCAAAAAAAAAAAAAGTCTTCAGAGTTAACAGGAAATTTTCTATTCATACTTCTTCCGAATGCCCATGACTCTGTCTGTGTCAACTTTTTAGCTTAGAATTTTAGAGAAAATGAAAAGCAAAGTCTGTGACATTGCACTGACCACTCGTTCACATTTATACATGCATTATTCAAATTCCTTCACACTTGACAGCAAGATTTCTATTCATACTTCTTCAGAATGCCCAAGACTCTGTCTGTGTCAAGTTTCACAAGATTTCACAGAAGATTTGTACAGAAAATGAATGGCAATTTGTCACAATGCATTATATAGCACATATGGTGTTATATTCTCTTATATATCCTTCAGAGATGTCGATGCCGATAGCCTTGTGGGCAACACACCGACATACAGTGCCGATGCGCTGCGGTTGTCTTGGGTACGAATCCCGACTCCATGTCGCTTCTTGTCATTTCTGATGTGTCCTTTCATAATAATAATAACGATAAAAGGCAAAATGTCTTTTATCATTTATCAAAAAAAAAAGTCTTTAGAGTTAACAGGAAAATTGTAGAATTTGACAGAAAATGAAAAGCAAATCTTGGTAACACTTTACAATATGTGTACAAAAATATGGATTAATTCATGCTTAATTAATGCACAGATAGTCACGAGTTAATGTATAATTCATGATGAACTAAAGCATTTATTAATGATTCCTTCATCAGCAACAAATTAACATTCTGTATGATTCATAGATTAAGTAATCATTTAATTGTTATTAGTTAAATGTGTCATAATGTATTAATTCCCTTATCACTTATTTTAACTAATAGTGTAAATTAATGTGATCATTACCACTAATGATTTGCAAAGATATCATTATGTTATGACTTTACTTGTTGAGGCACAGAACTATTAACTAATTGTTAAGTAATATGTCATTGTGATTATGGATTTACAATTAGTTAGCCATGTGCCTCAACAAGTAAAGTCACAATATAATGATACATTTGCAAATCACTAGCTAATGAGTATTTAAAGCAGACAACTGGAAGTTGAAGTACATAACTTTGAACACTGTGGTAATTAACATATGAATTTACATCATTAGTTAATAAAATAAGTGATAAAGGAAATTAATCCTATTGTTTCCGCTTGATCACATTTTTCGCAGTTTCCGGTTTTATGCTTCCCTATTCTATGTAGTGCTTGGTTTAATGAACAATGTCCAATGCACATTCTTGTTATTAATACAACCTCTTTCCTCTTTCCATATCTTCTTCTTTCCACACCAACCTTTTCTTGTATGTGATGCAAATGTCTACCTTTTATTCCACTATCCCACTCCTTCTGCCATTTCTTTCTTATTTCATTTGCTATTATACTTTTTACTTCTGTTTTACTTGATGCCACTTCAACCTCAATTTGTATATGTTTTAGAGCAAGTTTAGCCAGTATATCTGCCTCCTCATTTCCCTTCACCCCCATATGCGAAGGTCCCCACAAGAAGTCTACATTGGGTACAATCATCACTTCATATATCAAATCTTGTTTTGCTAAAGATGTTCCACTGGACAAGCTATTAAAGGATGAAAGGGAATCGGTGCATATCACTGATCGAGTTGGTTGAACTTCTTCTATCCACTGAAGAGCAAGCATGATTGCTGCCAATTCTCCAGTAAACACAGAAATGTGATCTGAGGTTCTTTTTGATATTTTAATGCTGAAGTGGGGAATGAAAACTGCTGCTGTTTTCCCTGATTGTGGTTCCTTTGATCCATCCGTATATATTTGTACTGCACTGTTATATGTTTGATCAATATATTGCTGTATTGCTGAACTTTCAAATAAATTTGTTTCCTTATTATGTTTTTCTTCATGTAACTGAAAATCAGCTGATGGCAGCCATGGAGGTATTGCTGATGTAGCTACAGTAGGAGCAATATCGATGTCACTTAGGCCCATCTCCTGAGCCTCCTTATTAGCATTCCATCCAAAGCTTGTGAATTTTTTATATTCGTACTCCCAACAATCCTTCTGAACTTTCTTAACTGGATGACCTTTTATGCTTATCCAGTACCTCATCCTTAATTTACGCCTTCAAAGTTCTTGGGGCATTTCACCCATCTCTACTTGTAATGCTGTTATTGGAGATGATCTCATTGCTCCACAACATATTCTTAAAGCTTGTGACTGAATAAGCTCAATTTTAGAAAGCTGTGTTTTTGATGCCGAGCTGTACACCAAGCCACCATAATCTATAGCAGCTCTTATCAGTGCACAATATATGCTTTTAAGGGAATGACGACAGGCTCCCCATTCAACCCCAGCCAAACACCTCATTACATTAACTGCTTTTTTACACTTATCTGTTAACTTTTGAATATGCACTCTAAAATTCAATTTTGAATCCATCCATATGCCCAAAAATCTAACAGCTGAAACTTGTTCCAGTTTTTGTCCATACATTTTAATATTCACTGTTGGGTTAATTCTTCTTTTTGTAAAACAGACTACTTGAGTTTTTGCTACTGAGAAACGAAAACCCCATTCTTTAGCCCAACACTCCACTTCTTTAACAGCAGACTGCATACATTTCTCCACATGCTCCACATTACGCCCCCTTTTCCATACTCCCGATGCCTGTGTCTATCTGAGTAAAAATGTCATTAATCATTAAATGAAACAAAATAGGACTGCTAACACTTCCTTGCGGCGTTCCATTCTCTACTGTATAAACCTTTGATAATGTGGAACCCACTCTCACTTGTATTGTTCTCTTAAACAGAAAATTCATGATAAAGTTATACATTTTTCCTCCTATCTCCATTCCCTCTAACTTGATTAAAAGTCCCTCTTTCCACATCATGTCATATGCTTTCTCAACATCGAAGAATGTTCCTACCAACACTTCCTTATTAACTTGAGCCTTTCTTATTTCAGCTTCCAAGCATCAGACTGAATCCATTGTATTTCGTCCTTTTCAGAATCCACTTTGGTATGACGAGAACAAATTTTTCTTCTCTATGACATGCACCAGTCTGTTCATAACCATACGCTCCATCAATGTGCATAGATTTGATGTTAACGCTATGGGTCTGTAGTTAGTTGGCTGCGTATGATCCTTGCCTGGCTTTGCAATAGGCACTAAAATACTGTGCTTCCATTCAGCTGGTAAACTTCCTAACATCCACACCTTGTTAAAAAGACTCAAAATAATATTAAGCGACACATCTGATAAGAGTTTCACCATCTCATAACAGATGTCATCTCTACCTGGAGATGTTTGCTTAACCCCTGAAAGTGCTTTCTTCAGTTCATACATGGTAAACTCTGAGTCTAACGTACACCCAGGTGGCTCTTTTTTCTTCAATAACTGAAGGTTCCTACTCAGTTTCTGATCCCTAATACCTAATACCAGTATCTAATGAATTAGTACCAGTATCTATTAAATAAGTACTAGTATCTAATGAATGCTTACTAATAATATTTAAATAGATACTAGTCACTATTGCAATAATTACTAGTCAGAAATGAAAAGATGATATCAAAAACAGAATAACTGCCCTTCCCTGTTCATTTGGAGATATCTTTAACCTCATAAAGAAATAGTAAGAATGTATTTGGAGATATCTTCTTTTAAAAAGATCATTACATAAACATAAGTACCTCTCCACCATCCAATCAGAGTCCACGTGGTAATACAATACATTAATATGCTAAATTAATTTGATTTCTAAGTAGGGCTAACTGGCTTTGTATGTTACTTGCTAATTGTTTACCATGAAAACACAAGGAAAGATTACAAACCTGTTGTCCAACAAAAGTATAATGATATGTTTAGCCCAAATACACGTCACAACTTTGATCAAGTCTTTGAAATAACTTATTTTTGTGATCTGACAACAGAATGAGGCAGAAATCATGCCGCTTTATATTATTCTAAACAGTAATAAAGGATATGTCGGTTAGCATTGCATTTTAAATTTACTTTATTCTTATAAAAATACCCTAGAAGCCATATATTGTTGTGGTAATTGTTTATTTTATTCATGTTTCATAAGTAAAACGTCTATCTGCATGTTATTCAGCTACTAGGCTACATCTACAGCAAAAGCTGAATGAATGCCTTTGTCCATTGAAGGATTTCCTGGAACGTCATCAGTGAGTCTCACTTGTGTTTTTTTTTTTTTTTTTCTTGCAGCTATATTTATTATTGTATTTATTCTTAAATGCTTAAATGCTTAAATGTTGTTTTTTTTTTTTGTTTTTTTTTTTAATATTATAGTGAAAAAGTGTTATTACAAAAGTAATATTCCTTATTTTGTTTAATGTTTCTATATAAAAATAATAACCATAATCATTATTAGTTATATTGATATATAAAAACGACATTTTTGGCCAAACTGTGCAGCCCTACAAATTCAGCACACCTGGTGTGTGTGTGTTTTAATAAACATTTTTTTTTTTTTTTTTTTTTTTTGGCCTTTTTTCCAAATAAATCAAGTCAAGTCAAGTCAAGTCGAGCTTTATTGTCATTCTGCTACATGTGTGGACATATAGTAGAACGAGATGTTGTGTCTCACAGGACCACGGTGCTACATACTAGTTAAGCAATATAAACATACAACAGTACACGAATAAGAAAAGCAATTACAGACTTACACAACGGTTAACCATTTGACTATACATACTATAAATACTATAATAAATAGTGGACTACACATACAAAACTTTTAGACAACAAAAACTTTACATAAGTACTGTACATGACGTTTTACAAAAGAGACATTTGTACATGAAATTGTGCAAAAGAGATATTTTGTGCATTAAATTGTGCAGAAGAGAGATTTTGAGGGAAGCAGCGCATAGTGCAATGCACAAATAAACATATATAATCCGATTGAGTCTTTGTAGCAGCAAGTGTTTATAGAAAGTGTCTAATGTACATAAGTGTGTTGCTACAAGTGGTTTGTATAGCCCACTCACCTGTGTGTAACACACTCAGAATTGCACTTTGAAAGATTGTCAGCAGTTTTAGTGAGTTGGGGGGACGAGGAGGCTGAGGTTTTCATGGTTTCAGAGGGGGGCAGGGAGATTGGAGTTAAGGACTCTCACAGCCTGGGGGAAGAAGCTGTTGAGAAATCTGACAGAGCGAGCTTTGATACTCCGGTACCTTCTACCTGATGGCAGGAGCTGGAAGAGATTGTGGGAGGGATGGGTGGGGTCCTTCACGATGCTGGAGGCCTTGCTGGAGCATCGTGCAAGGAAAATGTCCAGGATGGAGGGGAGAGGGGCACCGATGATCTTTGCGGCTGTGTTCACTGTCCGCTGTAGGGTCTCGCGGTCAGCAGCACTGCAGTTCCCGTACCAGACAGTGATGCAGCTGGTCAGCACACTCTCAATGGTACCCCTATCGAAAGTGGTGAGAATGGGTGGAGGGAGACTTGCCCTTTTCAGCCGGTGGAGAAATTGGAGGCGCTGTTGGCCCTTCTTGTTGAGCGACGTGACGTTGGTGGTCCAGGTGGTCCTGGTGTTGCGGCCGACACGGACTGACTGGGGTCTTCCAGTTAAGAAGTCCAGGATCCAATTACAGAGGGAGGTGTTTAGGCCCAGCAGGTTTAGTTTGTGGATGAGCTGCTGAGGGATTATTGTGTTGAATGCTGAGCTGAAGTCAATGAACAGCATTCTAACATAAGAGTCTTTCTGTTCCAGGTGAGTGAGAGCTAGGTGGAGAGCGCTGGATATTGCATCGTCCGTGGAGCGGTTTGGACGGTATGCAAACTGGAATGGGTCCAGTGTGTTTGGGAGACTGGACTTGATGTGATGCATGACTAACCTCTCAAAGCACTTCATCATGATTGGGGTCAGTGCTATGGGACGATAGTCATTCAGACAGGACACAGGGGACTTCTTTGGAACCGGAATTATGGATGTGGATTTGAGACACGTGGGCATGACTGCCTGGCTCAGCGAGGTGTTGAAGACGTCTGTTAGGACATCCGTCAGCTGTGCAGCACATTCTCTTAATACACGGCCAGGTATGTTGTCAGGGCCCGCAGCCTTTCGTGGGTTTATCCTGGATAGGGTCTTCCTTACGTCGGCTGCAGAAAGACAGAGTACCTGGTCGTTTGGAGATGTGTGGAGTTTCTGTGCAGGAGTGTTGTTCTGTGTCTCAAATCGTGAGTAGAAGTGGTTGAGTGCATCTGGCAGGGATGTGTCATCGTCACTGGCCTGTGGCAGGGGCTTGTAGTCAGTGATGGTCTGAATGGCTTGCCACAGGGACCGAGTGTCTTTACTGTCGCTGAAGTTATTGTTGATTTTCTGAGCATATTGATGTTTTGCCTTCTTGATGCCATGAGACTGATTGGCTCTTGCTGTTTTGAGAGCTGCCTTACCTCCTGATCTGAATGCCTCATTTCGGATTTTTAGCAGGACCTACAAACCTCTGCTGTCATCCATGGCTTCTGGTTGGCACGTGTGGTGATGGTTTTGGTGACTGTCACATCATCTATGCACTTTTTGATGTAAGCAGTCACTGTTTCTGTGTATTCTTGCACTTTCAGAGATGAAAATTTGCTTGACTTAAAGGAGAACTTCACTTCCAGAACAAAAATTTACATGGGAGTTTTTCAACATTTTTTTTTTTTCTTCAGTCAACCCTCTACAACCCTCTACACTGCACACCAACCCTCTCCATATATATATATATATATAAACAAGTAAACAAAAAATAATTACTAGCCAATGGCAATTCAATTGCCATGGTGTCCGTAGAGGATTGTCAGTACAACAGTTCAGCACATTTTCATTTTTGGGTGAACTTTCCATTTAACATAAGTAAAATCACACGAATAAAGAGCTCTAAAAATCTCTAAACCAGTTCTTTGCGATGTGAAGTCTCATGCATTTGTATGTAGTCACCTGTCACCGTTCTCTGAATATTAAATTACTTCATTGGGGCACAGTTCAGGCAGATTTAGAGCCTTAAGCCACGTGTCCACCAAAGCATTTCTTCCTAACACTAGTGCTTGAGCCCAACTAACAAACTAGTTCTTAAGACACGGTCTTAACATAAAGACTAAGTTTATGCAGCTGGCCCATGGCCTTTTCACAGAATTGTCTCACTGTTTTAATACATTTTCACTACAACAGATAGTTGAGCAACTTCATGATACTCACACAGGGTCAGAGGTCACAGGAGGTCCATCACTGAATTTAGGGGGCTGAAACATGGAGTTGTTGCTCTTCATAGACACACAGCTGAATCCTGGAGATGCTGCTCTCCGAGTGTCAACAGGATCCTCCTCCTCACTCATTTCACAGGCTTTTCTGCTTCTCTTCCTGCGAAATGAGAGACTTGGTTTCAGACCTGTATGGGGACATAGAGAAAATTCTGTATACACTGAATTTTGTAATACTAAAGTAAGTTTTTAAAAATAATAATAATAATAATAAAATACTTAAATGAAGAAGACACAAGATATTACATGGCATGGATGTATATTTACAGAGGTCTTTTCTTTTATTTTCTTTTAGTCAAAATGTCCAGAATTCTACACAGTGTGATGTCAGCTTCACATTTTCTATACTGTACCAGACTAAGCAAGATCATTGTTCATGATGCTTGAAATATAGGAAGAAAATATAAACACTGAATTGGGGGTGGGGGTTTATATGACTGTACCTATGAAGGGAACTGACTGTCTTTAGAAAAGTTTTCATGACATTCTCTTTTCATTTTACCTCCATTACAATGCACATTACAGTGGTGTTTATAAGAGCAGTGATGCATTGTATACTTGTAGATAAAATACTAATATACAAATGATTCTTACTTATTAAACTTACTTAAACTTCATATGAAATGCATGGCAATAAGGTATCAAAGTACAAAATCTTGAATTTTTTTTAGGCCTACATGAACTCGATCTCTCCCATTATATCTAGCCACATCATACGATAACAAACACAGAACGTCTCCATCTGGTTATTTTTTGGGGCACCAAATAAGAACGTTCCCTGTAGGTTCTTTTTTATTTTATTTTTATTACCTAAAGACAACATTCCCGAAACGTTCCCTGCAGAAGAGTTTTGTTTGTTTGTTTGTTTAATTTCATTACCATCTAATCTTATTAAAGCATTGCAGATGCTTTTGAGTGATGACCAACAGAGCGATTATTCTTATGCTGGAACACAAACTAGCTATATTTTGCAGAATTTCGAGTGTGAAACAAGCTTTTAATAAAGTGTAGAAATTAGAGCAGACAAAATTATAATAATCAGATAAATCCAATTTTACAGCTGGGTAGTGTGAAAAGCATACAAATCATGAACACCACATGGGTTTGTTTGTATCTTTTTTTACTGCGCCCCTCTGATTTTTAAGTGCTTTCTTCTGTCTTCCACAGAAAGCCACGCACTCACGTAATTTGAAAATGAACAGTATTTTTCTTTTTATTCTCACTATTATTCTTTTTATTCATTTATCTGTTTTAATGAACAATTACACGCAATTAATATATAGTAAAGAGTAGTGCTATTTATGAGAAAACACGTCTAATTGAATGGCCCAGGTACGTGCACAGGTGGGGCTCAACCTGTCAGAGCACATGCCCTTTTTTCCCTTACATTCCAATGTGGCCTTTTTTTGGTGGCTGTTGTTGTTGTTGTTGTTGTTGTTGTTGTTGTTGTTTTCTTCAATGAATCAGTGCCTATTGGTCACCCTTTACGTTTGTCTGCCGTAAAGGGTAGACAAACATAAAAGTAAATAAAAGGATCTTGAAGTTTACAGTATAGTACAGTGTTTTCTTTACTCAAGAAACTCCATAAAGGCTTATATTTTATGTATTTGAGATCTGACACATGTGGGACTGGAGAGAGAGGGTTAGCATTTGCCATCTTGTCTATAGCCAATACACGTAAATAGCCTGTGCAGTAGCATTTTACCTCTTTTATAAAATGAGATTTTGGCCAAATGTATTTTACAACACGAAAAACTGAGTGCCCATAGCTACAACAAACTTTGTAACCTTTTGATGAAAACATAATGTGGTGCCGTAGTTTAATCGACGGACAAAGTGTGCCCTGGTTAAAAACCCCATGACGGCATTTGAGCTTGACACAAAGCAAAAGAGATCCTTGTCACCTAAATATATTTCTAAAAAATGTCTTCTTTGATTTCTGATTGCTGATACAGTTAATGCATCACCATTTAGTCATGGTATACAGTAGTCAACATTTCAAGTGGATCTAAAAAGTTAATCAAAGTTGTCCTAAAAGAAGAATGGGTATTGTTTTGGTTTTGGGACAACTTTGAAGAAAGGTTTTGATCCACTTCAGATGTTGACTACTGTATGTTGGCATGGTTCATGTTTGCGCTGTTAATATGCACATATTCTCTAGATAGCTCATTTCTTAATCTAGTATTTTATACTCTCTGCTTGTCTTCACATGCATAAACTTAGCAAAACATGGTTTTAAGTTCTGTTTCCGTTACTAAAAACACACACACACACACACACACATTACAGAATCAGATCACTGTGAAATATTTATAATTTATCATGCAGAATTTAATATTCTAGACTATACATAAGCTACATATATGAAGAGAGAGACGTCTGGTACAATTCAAACTTTTCTCTGCAAATGTTCTTTTCATAATATTCCATTGCTGGCTTATTTTAGACCTTCATGAGATCAAACATCCCTGGTCCTCAACAGTGTCTCGTTTTTGCTGGGTACGTGGATACATGTTGATTCTGCTATAGTGACGGTATGGCTATAGGGTTTTTTTTTTTTTGTAATCCCCTCTTTTGACTGGAATTGTGTTGGTCATAATTATTTAAATTATATTTCAAAATAGTTTGGCAACAATACTTGACTCATTGCTTTACCTTTTACTTTTCTCAATAACATACATAAACATGTTAACCAAATAATACAGATTAGATTGTATTATTGTTGAATGGCCTAACCGAGATGTTTTTGTTTACTGACCTAAAAAAGAAAAGCACATCCAGCTAATTCAGGGTTTAATGTCTGTAAAATTTATATTTTATGTTTAAATTATTGTTCTTTGGTGTTTAAGAAACGTTATTGTAGGCTGCATGATGCATGACAAGTTACAATCTAACATATTAATGAATAAATTATATCTTATTTGATAAAGATGTTTTTCTTTTTTTTTTCTGTTTGTTTCTTTCTTTTTTCACAAAAAACATATAACAGAGATAGCACAAAAAACAAATATCTAGCTTAATCCAGTATCCCTCCGTATATTATTATTGTTACGGTGGTGATTAGAGAAAAGCCTGCATTTTAGTAGAAAAGAAAAAAAAAAAAAAAAAAAAAAAATATATATATATATATATATATATATATATATATATATATATATATATTTTTTTTTTTTTTTTTTTTCACAACACAATAAAGTTGTATTTCAAGTGTGACCCAAAAATGAATAGGCGGAAAGTTTAAATTTACTGAAAAAATAGCTCATTAAAATTGTATAAAAATGTAATACTACCATAAAATCAGCTCAAAATGTTAAATAATAATCAAAAAACATTATTGAACAAACATTATTACGTCCGCTAGGGGTAAGACGCAATAATAATAAAATTTAAGCAGAGACCCTCATCAAGCCGTCAGACCAAACACACACAAAAACAACAAAGCAAACGAAATTACCATAAATTAATGGTTGATATTTATTAAAGATATAAAGAAGAACAGCCACATAGTGATTCTGGAGTTCAGAGAGACCCAAGGCCCAAAACAACAAACAAAAGCAAACTAGAAAATAAAAGTCAACATAATTAACCTAACAAAATAAAAGAAAAATTAAATACAAAAACCTTACCTAAACTACTCTTAACGAAAAACAGAGAGAACGAATTGAAACAAAAGAGCAGGTCTCTCCTACTATAATCACATACTAAGTATAAACAATGACTTTAACACAAAAAAGAAAAAAGGGTCTTTGGTCTGGCGGCTGACGAGGAGGCTGAAGCAGCGCGACCAGCCCGAAGTCGCATCAGCAGCCTTCTGGATAGCGGAAGAGGCGTTTTAAAGAAAAGACCGCCAGCTGAGCGTCCAATAACCGCTGACAGGCGGCACCGCAACTGGCAAATCAGCGGCGATCTAATGACACAACACAGGAAGAAGGGAAAATCCTAAAAACAATTACAAAATACAACAGCAACAAAACACATAACGTAACAAACATATATTACAGAAATTTTCCTAAAAAATAAAATAAAGTTGTATTTCAAGTGTGACCCAAAAATTAAGAGGCTGACAGTTTAATTTTACTGGAAAAGTAGCTCATTAAAATTGTATACAAAATTTTAATACTACCATAAAATCAGCTCAAAATGCAAAATAATAATAATAAAAAAAAACATTATAGAACAGAAATATGTTACATTAATTTTCCTAAAAAACAAAATAAAGTTGTATTTCAAGTGTGACCCAAAAATGAGGAGGTTCAAAGTTTAATTTTACTGAAAAATAGCTCATTAAAATTGCATAAAATTGTAATACTACCATAAAATCAGCTCAAAATGCTAAATAATGATTAAAAAACATTATTGAACAAAAATATATTACATTAATTTTCCTAAAAAACAAAATAAAGTTGTATTTCAAGTGTATTGCATAGTATCATAAAATCGCATCAAAATTGTAAACAGTAATTGAAAAATATTATAGAACAAAAGCATTACTTTTGCCAATAAAAAGAAAAAAGTTTTATTTTAAAGCTCATTGTTTTTGACTGTGAAAGAGTCAAAACAAATACAAATACAGTCTGACGCTCATTTGCATAAACAATCTTTTAATATGATACAACAGTGTAAATATGACATGTGATTTTATTTGTGTGTGTGAGTGTGTGATTTGTGTTGGACTGACAGAAACACAGAAAGTGTCTCTGACTGGAGAAACATCTTCATCCTGATGATCTGAAACAGGAAACTGTCTTGTGTGTCTGATATTGAACTTCCTGAAGCCTGTGATTAAAACACACACAACAGCAACACTTTCACATCATTACACTCACACTGTGTCCACTAATGTCTGTGTGTGTTTAATGTCACACAGAGACACTGAATTGTTGTAATTATAACCAAGGTTAAATCCAGCGTGTAGTGTTTGAGTAAATGTGTGTGTGAATGTGTGTAAGTGTGTGAGTTTGTGTGTGTCAGAGACGCTGTAGAAGGACAGAGTGCCGCCAGACACGTCCACATACACTCCTACTCTCTTACTGGACACTGAACCAGCAGATATAGCAGTGGAGTTATTATTGTGAAGGGCAGTGAATGTGTGACCAGAGCAGATCAGACTCCAGGAGTTCACATTCCATCCAAACAAACAGTCACTCCCTCCTTTCCTCTTGATTTCTTTATATGACACTGATATATGAACATAATCTCCACTCCATTCAGTCTCCCAGTAACAGCGTCCAGTCAGACTCTCAACACTCAGAACCTGAAACACATCAAATCTGTCTGGATGATCAGGATATGACTGTGGCTCAAACACATACGTCGCCTTTCTGTTCTCGTCAGACAGTTTGAGGTGTTTGTTTGCTGTGTTTGTATCCAGTGTGAGATCACAGGCATCTGAACACAAGAACACACATTACAAGAGACACATTTACAACAACTAAACAACAAACAACAAAACTGTGTGTCTGTTTGTGGACTTACATTTGTGGAGTCCTGATGTGATCCTGAACTCTCCTCCATGATCCACACTAGAAAACACACACACACACACACACACACACACACACACACACACACACACACACACATTCAGTCAGTCATCAAACTGTTGCTATGCATTTGCCAGGGTACTTGGGGTGGTTTCTAGAGTGTTGCTATGCAGCTGCTAAGGTACTGAGGGTGGTTGCTATGCACTTGCTAAGGTACTTGGGGTGGTTTCTAGAGTGTTGCTATGCAGTTGCTAAGGTACTGAGGGTGGTTGCTAGGCTGTTGCTATATGGTTGCTATGATACTTGCTGTGTGGTTGATAACACATTTTGTGTGGTTGCTAGATATGATCTAGATATGATAAGATATTTGTGCAGTGTAGACAGAATCAACTCTGAGCTCACGCTGAACTGTGATTGACAGATCTGTGATTATAATGGATTATATCACACACCGGACGTGTTCATTTTCAAGACAGCAGTGAAAAACAGTGACTCTAATCATTAAACAGGGAAAAGTTTGTTTCAAGAGTGGTTTGGTGTTCAAAAAAGCAAACAGAAAAAGAACAATCTTTAAAAATGTTGACTGTCATTCTCACATTTGGAAAATGTTTCTCTTGCTCTGAGTAGTTAAGCAAGAGTTGCAAAAGGCTCAGTGTGATTGTGAGTCAGATGAGCTCATAGTGTGGACATCTTCATACCAGGTTTGCATCTTTTATACTTGGATTTATTTTAAGAACATGTATGCTTTGTGTTGATCATTTCCCAGTTGATTATGTAATTGTCATCATGCATGTTTTACCTGCTTATTCTTGGATTCTGCTAGTAAATTGAGAGGAGTTTGGTGTTTCAGTCAGTAACACTTTTTAATAACTTCGATTAATAAATCATTAACTAAAAAATCTATAACAAACAACATACTTTGAGTTGCTATCTGTGGTATATCATTATTAAATTAATAAATAAAGGTAAAAAATTAAGCATAGGTTAGCTAATATTAGATGAAGTATCCAATAGTTCACACAAAATACTGTCAATATTGAGTCTTTTGCTCCAAAATAGTCCAAACAGAGTCACAGCAGAACATTTCCATCTCACGATCAACATAGAGATGTTTAGCTCTTAAATGAGTAAATGATTCAATATCATTCATAAGGAAAGAAAAAAAAAAAAAAAAAAAAAACAATGGCCCTGGAAATCAATTTAAATATTACGCTTTAATGTAACAGTGTCTGTCACTGCTTATAGGTTTGGGATCATCTTTCACTATTTAATTTAAACCGGCTTCACTGTTTTCTGAAAAATGTTCCCCTTTTTGGTGTTATAGAAATGTTAAACAGCCCACAGTAATATCCAGGAAAGGAAACTACTGCTCATTTTTGGCAAATTTCTAGAAAGGTGGTCAAACACTATAACCACTAGAAAAGCACCATAAAGACAGTCCTCATAACTTATGTGCTACATTTATGTGCTACGTAAGTCCATATGAAACCAGTTTGTCATATTTTGACAGATTTTTTGGTAGGCTACACCTCAGCTTTAAAAAATATAAAATAAAAAATTCTATTTGCATTGTTCACCAGTAATGACTAAACAAATTATAGCAAAGACTGAAGTCAATCATTTATTAATGTGTTAACTATAAGCACAAATAAATAAATAAATAAATAAATAATTTAAATCTCATATTTCCTTATTGTGTTGTATTTTTAAGTTAATAAGAGGTGTTAAAATTGCTCTATGCAAAATGATCTGGTGTGTTATATGTGCTCCTTTTAGTTTCATTTCGTCCCTGATTGAAAGCTCCAGCAGTATCAAGTGTTTTGCTCTCAGGTTCAGTCGTTGTGGTTGCATTAGTTCATTTTAATCTGACTCTGGCTCAAAATAATCTAATAACAGAGCTGACCTTCTCAAGCATCAAAACACACGTCACACAGTGGCTGTTTACCTGCATTTCAAAATATTTTGACAAATATTTGAATTAGAAAAAACAAACAAACAAACAAAAAAAACTTCATAAGCTAACCTCCAAAAACATAAGTAAATCTGAAAATGCATTTTATGATCTTTTAAAAGTTTAATAATGCTATAAGTTTAATTACTAGTGGAGTCAATTGATTGTTTTTTTCCCCTAATATTTAACCATTGACTATAGCCATTCAACATTACAGTATAATTGAGAGCTTTTAATCTAACATTTACTAGACTTGTAATTTAAGTGAACTTAAAACAATCTTCACATAAACCCATTTTAATAACTGTCACCTGTGTATAATAACCTGTTCCCTTCAGCAAGAAAATATAGCCAAATTTAATAAAGTTATCAAACACTAAAGCCTAAATTAAATAAAAGATAAAGTTTAAAACTACAGAAGTTTAAATATGATACAGCGCTTTAATGAGTTATAGCCTAATACAGCGCGTGCCGGCATATTTGTGTGTGCACTTCAAGAGCACGTGTTACGAGCACAGTGTAACGACTGACAGGACAGGAAGATTTGTTTTTACTGACATATGACCAGACAACATCTCATCTGACCACAGTTCACTGATGTTCTACTGAAGCTCCTTGTCACCGGTACCGTTTCCACGCTCGTTTGACTTGCGCCTGGTACTGAGGTGACGTTGGAGCGCGCCTGAAAAGTCTCCCGTTTGATGTGCTCGTTATTACATTCTGCGTCTAAATAAACGCAATTCTTTAGTGGTTGTGGGTGGGTGATGTTCATGATGTGAGTTCTGTAAAGAGTTGGGTGACATTATTTGGAGAATCTTCAGGGATTAACACTGATCACAGTGTATTTGGTCCCACAATACAGAGTGTTAAAGTAACACTGAAGCAGAGTTGAACTTAATGAGAATGTTAACAAGCAGAATTACTGAAGGAAAGAGAAACAGAAAAAAAGAGAAGAGACAAACAGAAACACAACTGACTTACAGTCACAGCCTTAGATGAAATCAGCTGAAATAAAAGACATTCAAATCTCTCAAGATCTCAGCAGAGGATGATTAAACAACTCCACAAACAGCTTCACCAGCTTCACTTATTACTAATCAGTTTGTCTAAAGTAATTATTTAGAACAAAGAGGTTTAGATGTTGAATTTGTTTAGTTTGAACTTACCATTAAGGCGATCAATGTTTGCTTTAGTTGGGCTCTTGACCCTTCAATTCATAACTTTTGCTTTCTGGCTGCTGTAAGTCTGTGTCTGCAAAACACACTTATTGTTGCAAAAAAGCCAGAAAAAAAACATTAATTGAAACGTTATTAGTCATTAATAGAGATTTACTTGTTGTGTAACATCCTGATTCACTGATCCGATCAAAAGATGGAATTTGTGGTTACGTTCAATATATTATAGCAACATTGTTATATTAATTTGTTACTGTTAAAATCAAATAAGATAATAGATTTTAAAAATACTTTGCTCAAGACATTTTGAACACCTGTGTGATTTAGACAATAGTATGTTCCTGCACAACCTGAGAAGCTGCACTTTCAGGACCGCATTTCTAGGACCCTAGTTTTTTTGTAAAAGCGCCACCTACCGAATTGGATCACCAAAGATGGACGACATGGACTGCAATCAGAGTGTGAGTAAACGTTTTTCAATTGAGTTTTATTTTATAACATTAAAACGATGCAAAGTTTACATAGCCAAAGTGAGAATTGCTAAGAAATAATAACAAATTCCCACAAATTAATAATTTGTTTGCTAGTTTTATTGATTATTACAACGTTCTTAATGCGTGGCCATGATTTAATTAAACCTTGCTGATTTAATGACTATAACAAGTAAATCTAGCCAGCACATTCATTAAACTTAAAAAGATAATAAAAGCATGTTGATGTGAGATGTGTCAGATTTACCTGTAGCTTACTGTATTAGTGTGAACATTTGTTTACTCATTGATTTACCATGTTAGTGAAGTATAAAGTTATGCATATGGGGGTAAGTTACTTTAACAGTGTTCGCATTTATTCATTAACTGTTTTTGCACCATGGTTTGCCCATAGGGTGTACTCAACGGGAAGCCCTCTAAATTCCTTGCGGTGAGGAACAACAGGACATCCTTTTTGTCTGTCTGAGAGGAGCACTGCACAGGACACCAACACAACTGAGCTTCACAGATGGAGTGCAGTTCATCTGTGGCTTTCTTTTTCCAGAGGTATGCTGGACCATGTAATGTGTTTGTATGTGTTCCTACTCCGGCACTTACAAAACCTACTGTATAAACTGCATGCTGGTGCTACTCGTGTATGGATCCATGTATAATGGCTTGCTGTTCAGTAGTGGTATAATAGTATGCTTTAATTATTTTTTCATAGGCCATCATATATGCCTTGGCTGTCCTATGGAATTTGTCCTTCCAGGAGGCTGAGCAGGTCTTCCTTTCTGGTCCGGATTATCATTACAGGTCAGAGTTGTATATGAATTATTTGTGCACATTGCCCAGTGCACCCTTTTGTTACTGATATTCCTGTTAACCTAACAGTGGTTGTTCTCTGATACCTATTTCAGTAAAATG
Source organism: Cirrhinus mrigala (assembly GCA_036247105.1). Taxonomy (NCBI): domain Eukaryota; kingdom Metazoa; phylum Chordata; class Actinopteri; order Cypriniformes; family Cyprinidae; genus Cirrhinus; species Cirrhinus mrigala. Next base: position 687,038 of record JAMKFB010000679.1, on the reverse strand, counting down.
GAAGATTTTAGTAGAAGGACTGACAGTAACATTTTCTATAAATCCTGTAGTTATAATACATTAGGGCAGGGGTGGGGAACGTTGATCCTGGAGGGCTGGTGTCCCTGCAGAGTTTAGCTCCAACCCTGATCAAACACACCTGAACAAGCTATTCAAGGTCTTCAGGATACAGATAGGTTTTTTTTTATTTTAGGCTTGAAGCTAAACTCTGCAGGGACTCGGCGCTCCAGGATCAACATTCCCCACCCCTGCGTTAGGATATTCTTAAGGCATTATAATGAATGAATGAATAATGCGTTATAAGAAACCTTATAAAATGTTGCATTATCTTATAAGTAATTATAAGAACAGTTTTAATGTATTATAATACTTATTTGTGGTTAAGAGTATGATGATTTATAACTATGGCTGTCAAACGATTAATCGCGATTAAACACATACAAAATAAAAGTTTGATTTTGCCTAATAAATGCATGTGTACTGTGTGTAATTATTATGTATATATAAATACACACAAATTACTGTATATATTTAAGAGAAATATGTTATCTATTTGTATTTATATATAATATAAATTATATAAAAATTATAATAAATACATATACTTGTAAATATTTCTTATATATGTACCTAAATGTGTTTGTATTTATATATACATAATAATTGCACACAGTACACACAGGTTTATTAGGCAAACTCAAACCTTTATTTTGTATGCGATTAATCGCGATTAATCGTTTGACAGCCCTATTTATAACATACAATGAACACGTTGAATTCACTTAAGTTCAATGGATTATAATGTATTATAGTTATATTGTATTATAGGTCTCATATCTTGCCATTGTTTAAGATGTGCACAATAACATATTACTTATTATTAGTGTTTTTACCAAAAAATATCAAATACAAAGTCTTCATAAAAACATTCCAATAGTCTATAATGTGGTCTTATTAATTATAAGTGGTCAGTGTCTGATTTAAGTGAAGTAACTTCACTGTACTTAAAGCAGACAAAGACCACTTATAAATTAATAATAATAATAAAATAATAATAATAATAATAATAATAATCATAATTTTTTTTTTTTTTCTCAAACAGCAATAAGATCAGGTATCAGATCATATGAACGTGTACACATTTGCTTTGAACTATTTTTTATTGTAATATCAGTTTGATTATTTTTATGGTACCCTTTAGATAACTGTTAATAGTAACTCTGCAACTACATGTCAACTAACAGTCATTGGAGTATTACTAGACTGCCTGCTTAATATCTGGTAGCAATTTATTTTGATGGTTCCCCAACAGACATTCTACTGACTGTAAGCAACTTTGCAAATGCATCAACTTATGCTACCAACCCCAACCAAGTCTACTAATACTCTGAGAGTTAGTTGACATGTAGTTGCAAAGTTGCTTATAAAGGGGACCATCAAAATAAAATGTAATCTAATATCAAAAAACTAGCTCACAGCATAATTAACATTAACCTCACAGGAAACTCTTCTAACCACTCACAAAATGTAGTAAGATACTGCCCAGATCTTAAATAATGTCAAGATATGAGATAATCCATTACAAATTAAGATTTGTTACAAATGCCTAAGTATTATAATGTATTATAATTGTTGTTATGATTACTTATGAGATGATAAAACATATTATAAGGTTTTTGATAATGCTTTATGCATTAACTATAACTCCTTAAGAATACCCTTATAATGTATTATAAATACAGGCTTCATAGAAAATATTACTGGATTGACAAACAATTGAGGAAAATGGGAGAACAATCAGTTGGTGGGTATTGCTCTATATACTTAAATTTGGAGTTTAGAGTTTGGATTTAGATGTCAGTAACAATTATTCTGTTTGGTTCTCTCTCTTCACAACCCCAACAGTGCTTAAGTGTTAAATATATAAAAATATATTACAGAGTTAAACATGTTAAAGCAAATGTTTCTTATTTAATTCACCCTCTCTCTCTCTCTCTCTCTCTCTCTCTCTCCTCTCTCTCCCTCTCTCTCTCTCTCTCTCTCTCTCTCTCTCTCTCTCAGGAGTTGAAGCCTACAGCCTTTCTGTCCATGCAGCAACTGATGGAAAAAGTCTTTTTTAAATTATGATGTTGTATTATGTGTTATTGCAAAAATGAGTAAATTTATATATAAATATACATTCTTGAATCATTCTTGAGTCTTGTGTCTTGCCTCTCTACAAACTTTTAAATATCTGGCTTTAATTTAATGACTGCAAATGCTGATTTCATGTGATTCCATCTTTATTATAACTGATAATAAGCTAAATGGTTGAACTTAAGGGGGTTAATCAATATACAGTATATTTCAAGAAACTAAGACTTAAGATACTCTACTCTTTCAGTTGTTTAAAGATTGAAATATTTTTTTCCCTTTATATTTTAAGCGTAAATTTGTTTTAATTTGAAATCGTGACTCAGAAGCAGGTATTACACACTTTGTAATCAACATATCACAGTGGAAATAAAAAAAAAATGTTCCTGAGATTCAATATCTTTAACAACATGTACAAACAGTACTACAAACTAAACCACTAGGGTCCTAGAAATGCGGTCCTGAAACGGCAACCTCCACTATATCATCCAATTCGGTAGGTGGGGCTGTTACAAAAAAATAGGGTCCTAGAAATGCAGTCCTAAAACTGCAGCCTCTCCGGTTGTGCAGACACACCCTTCTTGATTTAGATGCAAACATTCATCAAGAATCAGCATATGAATCTCAACGATGGTGACAATAAGTAAAACGCTTCATGCTGCAGTGCATTTTGGGTGAACCAATCAAAACTCATCCATAGCTCCCAGAATGCATTGCAATATTAATAAATTATGCACCTGAATTGTCTTTGTATTTTAAGGAGTAAGTGTTTATTCTTACAATTTGCCTTAATTTTTCGCTATTTTTGTTGTGACTTTTTAGTAGCGTGTTTTGTGATGTTCAAAGATGTTTATTTGCATGTTTTGTTGATTGACACCATTGTTGAGATTCATATGCTGATTCTTCATGTCTATGTGTGCCATAAACAAAACCTTTTTGTCCACAACTTTTTTTTTTTTTTTAAATGTTTAAATTGCTAGAATACTTTTAAAATTCAACTTGTAGAATCAAAGGCTTTTATATTCAACAAAGTATAATATCAGTGAACCAAGCCAAGACATGATGATTATTTCCAGCATTAAACAACCAACCACCACATCACTTTTTCTCTAAAGACAAAGTTGTTTTATTTGTTATTATGTGCTTTGTAAGCACATAATTACAGCAAAAATGTTACAAAATTAAGGGTCAAGAGCCCAACTAAAGCAAACACTGACCACAGTGATGGTGATGTTTTGTGAAATTAAACCAACATCTAAACCTCTGTGATTCTCATTAACAACTTTTGTATGACAGAAATAAAATCAAACTGGTTAGTAATAAGTGAAGTTGGTGAAGCTGTTTGCGAAGTTGTTTAATCCTCCTCTGCTGAGATCTTGAGAGATTTAATGTCTTTTATTTCAGTTTCATCTAAGGCTGTGACTGTAATTTAGTTGTAGTTGTGTTTCTGTTTGTCTCTTCTCTTTTTTCTGTTTCTCTTTCCTTCAGTAATTCTGTTTGTTAACATGATATATAGTGTCATGGTATAATGATCTCACAGACCAGTGAAGAACAGCATGTTGACAGGACCAGAAGTGAAATGTTCTTTGACAAAACGGCTCTTCTACATTGATCATGGGTCTGTGATACATAGAATAATTTTATATGCATATATAAACTGTCATATTTTTAATGAACTTCCCATACATTGTTTTTTTTTTTTTTTTTTTTTTTTTAAGTTTCTCTTGACAACCACAAAAATAATGACAAATTCCCTCACATACACAGCAGACAGGATGATTGTTACTGCTCAACTTACTTGAGTTTTTCCAGGTGGTTGAGCAGCTTCACTCCTGAATCTCCTGGGTGATTGTAGCTCAGATCCAGCTCTCTCAGGTGTGAGGGGTTTGAACTCAGAGCTGATGCCAGAGCAGCACAACCTTCTTCCGTCACCATACAGCCAGATAATCTACAACAACAGTGAGTGTTAGTGTGCTTCTTTTTTTATAAATACAGTAGCCATGCGACATGTAAGGGATAATATACATCCAGCAAGTTTTTACAAAAAAAAACACTAACTTTACAGGTATTTCCTAGATTATTATTGTGAACATTCTCTGTAAAATGTACATTTCTTACAGTTAACCATTAGATAGCAACAGCACACATGCATGAGCTAATGTAACTATCACTGCATCAGCAACTACACAGTTACTGCCTTTAAAGGCTTCAACGCACTTCACAATTTTAGCAGTCCTATAAGATCATTGCTGATCACACTGTGTGACATGGATCTAATAAACTTGGGTACGACATGCATGTAGATGACACCTATTGACTCGCAGGCTATGAAAAAAAGTGTAAGCGGCGAAAGAGGAAGGAATAAGAGCTTGAGGTAAACAGTTTTTTTCTTGTTGTTGTTGTTGTTTTAGCGCTATGTCACATTGATTTCAAAAAGCATTTTTATTGGCTGGTCGGTAAATGTGGGTTGTGACAGCAAACACACCATGTGATGATCAGGCTGAATTTCTGACACTGTCAGAAAATGATCGTAGGCTATCTTTGGTCACAAGACCGTGACAACGGCCGTCTTTGAACCTCTCTCACTATAAGACATAGGATCACAGATTAGGAGCCACGATCACAGAAATCACCACAATTGTTTCACGATGCCAATCTTTCATCTGGGACAGCCGAAAATCGTGCAGTGTGTTTCGGACTTAAAGGCACAATATGTAAGATTTTTGAATCAAAGCAATATTTTCTACAGTAACAGACCATATCATTGCATCGCCTGCGAATGGCATCATGCACACTTGATTTATACTGTTATGTGTTTTATTAGACAGGTGAGCAACTGCTTGGATACAAATAAAGACAGAAAACTAATCTCTTTTAAATAGCTCAACACTGTACAGTCTTACTGTTTCAATATCATTTTCTTGATTTACCGCAAGTATCATGTTTTTACCATGCCTCAGAGAGAATATTATTTTGTCAAGTGGTTAACATTGCAAAGTCATATGCAATTTTATTTGTATTAATAGTAATGAAAGCTTCATACAATACATTTAAAAATTAATTGCATGCCATTGAGCAACACAAGCCATCCAGCATTTATTAACATCATATTCTAATATCAAAGCAGTTTACTGCAGTGTGCAACAAGTACATGTGTGTGTGGTGCTGCTGACGCAGGAGCCAGAGTTTTGAACCCAGATGTGCTTCACCTTGTTTATAAGCACACGCTACAGGAATGCATATGTATGCATTGTGATACTCTCATGTACGTGCATAGAAGACTGACACAGAAGAAAACAAATGGTTGAATAAAGCTATTATTTTTTGTTTTCTAACTATTCTCATTGCTCTTTTAACATTATGGTTGAACCACTGATATCACACGGACTATTATAACGATATCCTTACTACTTTTTTGGGCCTTGAATATGTCAGGTGTGTTGCTGTCTATGCAGGGTCAGAAAGCTCTTGCATTTGATCAAAAATGTTTTTATTTGTGCTTCGAAGATAAATGAAGGTCTTGTGGGTTTGGATTAATTAATGACAGAATTGTCTTTTTTGGGTGAACTATCCCTTTAATGCTCAGAGAGCAAACACATGATACAAATCAAATGTTATTAACAATTAAAGTCCTCAAATCTAATAATTACACAGGAATATGTTTAGCCACTCTCAACTGCCCCTCTGGAGGTCTGTGCATGTCGCTGATTGAGTTTAAGAAAATTGTCTTACATCTAAGATTTTATGTTAGGATTAGGGCAGATGCTGACATAAATCTGTAATCATCAGCATAACAATGAAACGCCAGACCAAACTTTCAAATAGGGATGTAACAATTCTGATATTATTTCCTCACTTTTATTTTTTGACAAAATGAGATTTAAGACGAATTATAAATGTAAAGGTGTCCTTTTATTATTTTTCAGACAAAGCACTGCACATTTCTTTAAGAAATTGAAATATGTCAAATAACAAAGCCAAATTGAAATTTTAAAACAAACAGCCAATCAATTAAATGAATAAATACAATCATTCTCTTCATATAAACAAACTAAGGCTTTCCTTTGCTCTTTCCATTTAAAATTAGGCAGCCACTGCATTGGTGACTCTGAGATGATGGTTTGTGAAATACCAGTAGTTCAGCAGTTTCTGTATGCTGTCACATGACTGGCTGATTAGACAGTTGCATCAATGAGCAGCTGAACAGTTGTACCCAGTAAAGTGTCCAGTGAGTGTACATGTATATGTTAGAAAGAACATTTAAATACTCCATTAAATACCTCAGTATGTTGAGTTGACAGTTTGGACTCTTCAGTCCAGCACACAGCCGTTTCACTCCTGAATCCTGCAGGTCATTGTTACTCAGGTCCAGCTCTCTCAGAGAAGAGTCTGATGATTGTAAAACTGAAGCCATAGTTTCACAGTGCTCATCAGTGAGATTACAGATTGCCAATCTAAACAGAGTAATGAAAAATAATTAATTACATACACACAGTTGACACATCTGTTTTAGGTTTTGTTAGTGTTAATGTTTTTTATGTGCTTAGGTATGTTTGAGTTCATGTGGTGCTGATCAGTGAGAGTTGCTGCTTGCAGTCGGGGGCAGAATTTAAAGCGGAGATGTGAAGTCGGACACTTTCTGCTCCTCATAGTGATGCTCACATAGTGTTTGTATACTTTATCACAGACAAAGTGAATTAAATGCATTATTTGTCAAATACACAGATGTTTCAGAGATGATTTCATAAAGGAAAAATACTATTCATGTACTGTTTAAAGGCACAAAATGTAAGATTTTTTTAAATTAAAATGTTCAAAAAAAACCCACTAAAACAGTGTTACATATTTTGCTGACTTGTGTACTAACATTATCCTAGATGTTTCAAAGAATGTTTAAATCCAGAGAAATAAGCAATTTTAACTAGTATAATGGACCGTGTCATTGCGTCGTATGCCAATGACGTCATACACCCTTTTTTTTCCGATTTTATTTTATAGAAAACGTGGAAACCCCAAAGACAGTTTAATATGTTATGCATTTTATTAGTCAGATGATAAACGTACAGAGTAGCATTATAACAAAACTTTCAACACACAGTCGGATCTACAATGATAAAACAAAAATGCTTTTTCCTACATGCGCACGACCGGAAGAAGCGGAAGCTGTCGTCTGTGGCATAATAAAAGCTCCGCTGCTTTCAAGCCATGTCTCGCGCTCGTCTTCATTAGCAATCGCTCCAGCGTCCTCGTTTCGCTTCCAAGACTTTCAGCCTCACCCTGCTTCATACTACAGTGACCTTGATAGGTTTTTAATACATTAGCTCATCCATGGACATGATTTCTGCCCGTGTCCTGTCGGATTGCATCAGCTGTGTAGATGAAAACTACAACTCCCATGATTCCACACTCAATCACAGCATCATCAAAATACTTTGTTTGTTTTGAATATGCACCCTCTAGTGGCGAAAACTTACAGATTGTGCCTTTAATACAGTGCAATCTGTACAAGAATAAAGTTCAACATAAACCTATATTATTTAAATAAATGTTTTTTTTTTTAATTTTTTTTTTTTATTAAACATGACCCAATATAACATTGCAGCTACAGTAAAAGAGCTTTTACTGTTAAAACCCCTGAACTGACATCTCTACCATATAGTTGAGCTTACTTTGATAGGGAATAAATATGTTATTTCCAATTAAAGTGTTTAAATCTAATAATTACACAGGAATATGTTTAACCACTCTCATCTGCCCCTCCGGAGGTCTGTGCATGCCACTGATTGAATTCAAGAAAATAGTCTTACATCTAAACTTTTAGATTAGGATTAGGGCGCCTGCTGACATAAATCTGTGTATCATCACCATAACGATGAAACCCCAGACCAAACTTTCAAATAGGGATGTAACAATTCATGATATGATTTTCTCCCATTTTTTTTTTTTTTTTTTTGGCAACATGACATTTAATTATAAATGTAAAGGTTTCCTTTTATTATTATTCAAACAAAATGCTCCACATTTCTTTGTGAAATTGAAAAATGTCAAATAACAAAGCTAAATTGAAATTTTAAAAGAAATCCCAAATCAATCAAATGAATAATGCAAATAGACATCATAATATATATAAAAGAAATCTCTTCAAATAAACAAATTAAGACTTTGCCTTTGCTCTTTCCATTTAAAATTAGGCAACCCTTGCATTTTAATCACGATCAAAACAACGATGAGTTTTTGATTTAAATTAGATTGTATAATTTCAAAATTTGAAGCAAAAACAGAATGGTCTGATTTTAGCTTTGTGAAACTATTCTACAGAAAACATCTGAACGAAACAAACACTAGACATGCTGAATGAGAATGCATATTCACTCTCTGACAGTAGGTGGCGCTTATGGAAAAGCAGTGATAGTGTTTTCTTGGTTACTGCTGTAAACTAAGCAGTGCTGTGTTTCTAAACAATACTTTAATATGCATTATACACAGGTAAGATGAAAAGAAAATCTAAACTTTCTGAAGACAGTTCCCCTTAGACATTTCTTCCATGACAACTCTCGGGAAGATTTTATCATGGTAATGTATATGACAATGTTAATGTATTTGGCGGAACAGATCTGCTACGCTGCTGCTGAATTGCTGCTGCTGTTGGTTATTGCTGTAGTTTTAGGTTATTGCTGCTGCTGCAAGCAAGTACAGGAACTTGCTACTGTCAAAGCATATGGCAATACGGTGCTGTGAGTATTTAAGAGATACTGCTACTGCACAATAGCATACAAAATGAATAGCTATGCATACAGCTACTACAGCTGCATGAAGTACTTAGAATTGCTATAGCCCCTTTATTATATAAACACTGCAATGGCATAATACTTATTTCACTTTGGAGTTCACAAATCTGCTGTAAGCCTTGTTAAATAAGCAAAAGTAATACAATGCCATTTCACCTGTTTACTATCCATGTGTTATCTTATCAAATTTTAACCAACTAAGGTACTTCCTATTGCCGCTGCTAAATTGGAAACATAATAATTGGTTTGCTATGCAGACGCTGCTAACATTATTTGTTACATCACATCTGAATTTGCTATACATGCTGCTCCTTTTAAAATTCACTAAATGTGATCTTAATATTCAATTCAATTTAAATTTATTTGTTAAGCGCTTTTCACAATACATATCGTTGCAAAGCAACTTTACAGCAAATTAAAGTTTTACAATACATTTAGTAGTAGCGTACTAGTGGTGACTATGTCAAGTTGATGTAAATATGGCAGAGATGTATGGTAAAGATCACTTGATGTAATCAAACAGACAAAGAACACCATAAATAGCTAAACATACTGCTGACACAACTGCACAAAAGTACTTAGAATTGCTATAAGCCTCTTTATTAAGCAAGCATACTGCTGCTACAGCTGTACAAGTACTTATGATTGCTATAGCCCCTTTATTAATAAACAAAATGCTAATAATTCCTATTCACTTGAAGAGTTCATGTAGAGTTCATGTTTAGCCATTGAAACTTCAATTATGGTTTACCTATTGCTGCTACTAATAAATGATTTAACTGCTACGCATACAGCTATTAATAATTTGCTAATAACGCAATCTGAATTTCTATGGATACTGCTGCTACACTTTATGAAAGTACTAGAATTGCTGTGAGCCCAGCTGAATAAACAAATAAGAAAATTCCAAGTTTAAAAGTGCCCTACTATAATGCTGCATTGTAAATGGGCTACTAAACTGAACCAATTTATTATTGGTAATAGTAGCCTTATATTTTAAACAAATTACTGATTCATTATCTTTAAACTACCACTAAACATGACTTTCATAATAAACACTGCACTATGACTGAACCAAATGTAACGAGTGAAATAGAGATGTGGCCCCTATAAGAGTGAGCGCTCCCTTCTGAAGTGGATTGCAATGCGCCACGAGTACACCTATAATAAAAGTGGGTATATTATTTCTTTTACTCATTTAAGTTGTTCTGGTTTAAGAAGTAGCTGATGACAAAAGGACGTTTAAGAAATACCATAATACAGGTTCGCCTTGACTTAAAACTATAAAAGACTGTGAATGCCACTGCAGCCGATCCGACTGTGGCGATATCTTTTGAAATCAACCCGTTCGCACTTAATATAGATGAGAATGCCCAAGATAATATTAAGACATAAAATGTTTCGGGCAAATAGGGTAATCCCCTTCACTTTACTGTTTTACTAGGCGATGTATTTTCACAAACATAAACTATTAACCGCCGCTGCTGCTGTTATATGAACACGACATGCTTAATAATTAACGTTACTTCTCTCGCGAACAACCCGCGCATAGTTTTACGACCGTATGTTTTATAGTTTTAGAAATGTAAGCTGACTAACGCAATAAAGCCCTAAAATAAGAGTGAGAATGTTTACTTATCTAGTTGAGTTTCAGAGGAACTCAAAGCGCGCTGCTGCGAAAGGCTCAAGTGAATGCCAACCAGTCTTTTAAAGCTAAAGGTTCAAACTCATGGCTGCCTGCGTGACGTGAACCAATCAGCTTGTGCCAAGTGGTATAAGGCTGTGAATATCAGTTACGTTAACACCCGTCAACCTGCGCCATCTAGATATTCATGGAAGGACTAGGCATTCATATAAATCCTCACTGCCAAATGTATTGCGATTTCGTTTAACATCTCAACCGACTTGAATAAGCACATATTTTTTATTGATTTTCATCCGGCCCAGCATGCACTGTCACATTCCTACTTTCAAATGATCTCTCCCATATAGGCTACATATAAAGTATATGAACCCTAGCACAGACCCCTGCGAGACCCTGCTGAACTAGTCTTGGTACAGGACTAAAAACATTAAAAACAATCAGTGAGGATTTAAATCATTTAAACACAGCACCAGCACCTTTCAAGAATGACAATATAACAGAACTGGTGACTCTGAGATGGTTGTTTGTGAAATACCAGCAGCTGAACAGTTGTACCTAAAAAGAGTCCAGTGAGTGTACATGTATATGTTACAAAGAACATTTAAATACCCCATTAAATACCTCAGTATGTTGAGTTGACAGTTTGGACTCTTCAGTCCAGCACACAGCCGTTTCACTCCTGAATCCTGCAGGTCATTGTTACTCAGGTCCAGCTCTCTCAGAGAAGAGTTTGATGATTGTAAAACTGAAGCCATAGTTTCACAGTGCTGATCAGTGAGATTACAGATTGCCAATCTAAACAGAGTAATGAGAAACAATTAATTACATACACACAGTTGACGCATCTGTTTTAGGTTTGTTAGTGTTCATGTTTTCATGTGTTTAGGTATGTTTGAGTTCATGTGGTGCTGATCAGTGAGAGTTGCTGTTTGGAGTCGGGGCAGAATTTAAAGCGGAGACACAAAGTCAGACACTTTCTGCTCCTCATAGTGATGCTCACACAGTGTTTGTACACTTTATTACAGATTAAGTGAATTAAATGCAATATCTGTGAAATACACAGATGTTTCAGAGATGTTTTCATAAAGCAAAAAACACTTTTCATGTACTGTTTAATACAGTACCATCTGTACAAGAATAAAGTTCAACATAAGCCTATATTATTTAAATACCAATAAAGTGCTTTTTGATACAGTAAAAGAGTTTTAACTGTTAAAACCCTTTAACTGACATCTCTACCATATGATTGAGCTTACTTCGATAGGGAATAAATATGTCAAAAGGAAGACACGTCGTTTTAGAAGCCTTTCCCCTAGAGTTTACAACACCGAAAAACATAACCAGGCCAAAAAAAAAAAAAAGTAATTTCATAAAAGAGAAACTGGTCTTACTCTAAAAACTCCCGTTAACCCTGTAATTGCAAACAATTACATTAATTTATATGTATATTAAATACCAGTAAATATAATTAAACATTTACAAACATTAAACATTATATAGCCTATTTAGTTCCCCTCACTCCACAACTAATTATTTAAAATTAATGGTATTACAGAACAAGAATGAAAAATGAGTAGCTATAAAATCATATATTAAACTATACAATAAAACATTAATAAATACAAATGTAAAGTTACTTAGAGTGAAACTGAAATGGTATTGGACTCATTAGCTTCTCATTCAACAAGAATTCAAATGTTTCCATTTTTGCCATGTAACATTTGGTTGCTTAACTATTATTCATTATGTAAACAAGGCTTTGTACTTCACTCCTGTTCCAATATCTGTGTAAAAAATTATCCATCTATGTGCAAAAATGTGTGTTTGGGCGCTACACACTGATTTTAAATTAATCAGTGTAACTTTATGTTTGGTTGACTGCATTTTAGTTTGATTAATGGTTGAATGGTCAAGTTAGCAACGCTGATATTTTGTGTGTGTGCGTGAGGCACAGTTTAATTTAATAAAATAAAGATTTAAAGAAAACAAATAAAATGCATAAACAGTGTCACATAAACAAAAGTAGCCTATAATTGTACAGCTTTTTTTTTCTTTGTTAATCTTTTAATTATTTAAAAGAAATAGTCCTAATTGTGTAGCCCTATTTATTTTGTTCCTTATATACTTAATTTCTGTTTTTCTCTGTTCACAGAAGCTGCAGGTGTGTGATGCGACGATGTGTGAATCCTCATAATCTGTTCTTTTATGCTGCTATTTGCCCATATAAAGCTTTAAGTCCTGAAACAAAAGCTTTGGTTCTCAGTCAGGAAAATAATATAATGAACAAAATGCTGTCGTTATACAATTCTCCGCATAAATTCTCCAGCTTGCGTACACAAGCTGAGACCAGACTTGAGATTTGATCTTAGCCACCGCTCACGTCCATATTGATACATTCCAAGTTTTGTATAAAACAACCGTACACCCAATTTTCTATCGTATGTTCGTTTTGTAAATGAGGCCCAATATGAATGTAAAGGTATACATCCCATAATGATGTTCAGTTATCTTGTTTGAAGGTAATGATGACGACATCTTGTGTAGTAACTGACAAACGATCATTGATTAATGGTCACATTCTCATTGTTTTCATCCTTTCAATGGCTCTTGATCATTAAACATTTATGAATCAAAATAACCAGTTAAAGGTAGAACAAAAATTGGACTCTAAACATACAAAAACATGAAAGAATCTGCTATATAGTCACATTATCACTAAAGTATGAATCCATGTATAAGTCAAACCTCAGTATGTTGAGTTGACAGTTTGGACTCTTCAGTCCAGCACACAGTAACTTCACTGCTGAATCCTGCAGGTCATTGTTACTCAGGTCCAGCTCTCTCAGCGGGGAGTTTGATGATTGTAAAGCTGAAGCCACAATTTCAAAGTGCTGAATTGTGAGATTAGAGCCTGCCAATCTGAAAAAGGGAGGACTTTGGTTAAAAAGCATGTTCATAAGATAGTGTCCCCAAATGACTACAAGACTATAAACAGTATATATGTCAAAAAGACTGCAAAGTAAACAATATTCACCTCTAAATTATACACCATTTACTTTCAAAATTACAGATTAGTGCCATCTCTTGCAATACAACAAGCCAACAAGAAAGCATAAATAAAATATTGTAAAGTGCTTGAAAAAAAAATAAAAACCTCAAACAAAACTATGACATTCAACAAAATTACACTCAATGTTTGTTGCATATTATTGTTCAACTGATATAATGTGTCCTTGCAGTGACATGTTTGTCAGTTCACTTCAATTACAAGTCTGAGTGACTTTATTTTTTATCCTAAACCTTAAACTGTATAACAGAAAAGAATAAACTGCCGTTACACTTGACATTCTGTCCCCATCATGTCCCTGTATATTCACTCTCTGGACTTTACAGCAATTAATCTTCCTCAACGACTTAAAAATTATTGCCATCATTTATTAAACTTTCCCAAATATATGAGTTAATTTGGAGTACTAATATATTTATTCTGTGTACAGGAATGTTGTGGGATCTTTGGACTTCATTCTCGGGTTTGGCAGCAAAGCATTGCATAAATGCAAAACAGACTTATTGGTCATATGCCTAAAAAAGATCTTTCATATAGGGGCGGTTTCCCGGACAGAGATTAAGCCTAGTCCTAGACTAAAATGGCCCTTTAAACCAGATTTACAGAAATCTGCTTTCTCTGTCATGGTTTTAAATAGTCTTAGACTTAGTCTAGCCCAGAATTTAATAGGCTGATTTCCTGGAGGAAGACTAGAGCTACTTCAGGACTAAATTGAGTCTTAAATTAAACCTGCCAGAAGGCAAGTTTAACTTTAGATTAACATTGTGTTTTCAGTCTTTATATATCAAAATTATTGGTACTCTTGGTAGATATGAACAAAGAAGTGTGTGAAAATAAATCTGCAATGTTAATCATTTGATCTTTTATTTAAAAAAAATAAATAAAAAAAATCAGCCAAGTAAAATGGAAGTGAATGGAAATCATTCTAAAAGGTTTTTATTTATTTATATCTCTAACTGACCACAATTAACGGCACCTTTTTATTCAATACTTTTTGCAACCTCCTTTAGCTAATGTAACAGCTATGAGTCTGTCCTATAATGCTTGATGATTTTAGAGAACAAGAGATCAGAATCCATTCCTTCATCCAGATTCACTCCAGACCCTTTAGATTCCCAGCTCCATGATAAACTCTTTCCTCTTTAGTTTTCGAGAGGGTTTAGGTCAGGGAACTGGGACAGCAATGGTAGAATCTGTATTTTGTGCTCAGTGACCCATTTTTGTGTTGATTTTGATGGTCCTTTTGGATCATTGTTCTTTTGAAAGATACAACCATGGCCCATTATAAGCCTTCTGACCTCAAGACTATTTTCTGTAATTCTGCAACTATGATACTTGGAGAGTCTTCGGCCACTCAAACTATCTTCCTCAAATTGCAGTAAGACAGTATAGATTTTTGTTCCCTCATATTTATATTAATGTGAAAAAGGAAGTCATGGCTGAATAATTTCATGTTCCTATAGTCACCCTGGTGTTCTAAAAAATGCAGAGGAGACCGGGGAGTGTTGTAACACAGGGTTAGTTGTAACTCTGTCAGTTTAACAAATCAGAAAGGAGCTGTGGTGATGTCATCAATATCATACACGCCATTCACATTTTTAATGTTACAGGAGAAGTGACATGTGAATGTGAGCAACATTGTAGATTTTATGACCAAAACAATGATTTTCAGGACAGAAAGTAATTTTTTTTTCATTAAGATTATTTTATGCCTAGCAATCATTATGTTGTAGATACAATTATTTGACTTACATAATCTGAAGTAGCTGTTTCTCTAGTTTAATTTGATACTTTGCATGAAGTAACTTAAAACTCACATGCTAAAACAGTTTGCTATGTTATGGCTGTTTGGTGTGGGGATAGTTTAACAGTTTATTAAAAATGTTAAAACGAAATCCTTATGATGATTCCAATGAGTCCAATTATTCAATAACATCCTCTATTGAGGATCATGTGAGGTTTTTGTTGCACATCAAGGGATTTATGTAAAATGTGTTTCCATCATAGTTTATGCACATCTTCTTATTGGATAAAAACACTATCCGCCTCAAATGAGCACATACGTTTTTTTTTTTTTTTTTTTTTTTTTTGTGCACGTTTAGAATTTATGCGCATCTTGATATTTCCATCCAGCATTTTTTTGTGATATTCCAAAATTCAAATAAAAAATAGGTAGATGGCAACACAGCTAGTGACTGAATACAGTACACACACACACACACACACTCTCTCACACAGAAATTGTTTTTGTGCTAAATTCAAAGTCCTAAAATGAATAAAGTATACTGTATTTGTCACTTTAAATGGTTCACTTTATTAAAAAAAAAAAAACAAAACAAAAAAAAAACTGATTATTCTTTGTTCTTCAATCAAGTTTTTGCATAATTTGGAAGTGTGGGTCTTATTTCAGCAAATTACTTCACACAGTCACATCTACCCCCAGCCTGTGTTACAACTCACCCCAGTAGTGGGGTAGGTTGTAACAACAGAACTCTTTTCGAAAATCTGTGATTATGCAGTACACGTCCAAGTTAGTTTATTTGTAGTAGACAAATGTGGCTACCATATATCAAAGTTTAAGAGATCTAGCACAAACCACCGCTGAGTTACTGATGCTCAAACAAAAAGTGTTACTTTCATCCCTGTTCTCCCCTATACTGTATATGAATAGGAATATACAGTGCCCTTCACTAATATTGGCACCCTTTGTAAATATGAGCAAAGGCGGCTGTGAAATTAAATTTGGATTGTTAATTCTTTTGATCTTTCATTCAAAAAATTCACAAAATTCTAACCTTTCAATGAAGTAAAACAATTGAAAGTTGGGGAGATAATCTCATGATAAAATAATGTTTTTTGCTAATGCATGT
Organism: Cirrhinus mrigala; assembly: GCA_036247105.1. Lineage (NCBI taxonomy): Eukaryota > Metazoa > Chordata > Actinopteri > Cypriniformes > Cyprinidae > Cirrhinus > Cirrhinus mrigala. The sequence goes on along the minus strand of JAMKFB010000679.1, from coordinate 670,535 downwards.
TGGCCACAATTATTGGCACCCTTAGAAATTCTTATGAGCAAAATATCTTTGAAGTATATTCCCATTCATATTTACATTTTAGCACACCTTTTCCTTAATCGTCCATCACAAGGAGTAAAACCAAAAAACATAGTTCTGATGTGCAGAACAAGATTGTTGAGCTTCACAAAACAGAAAATGGCTGTAAGAAAAGAGTTAAAGCATTGAAAATCCATCATCTCCATTTCCACCATCAGGGCAATAATTAAGAAGTTCCGATCAACTAAAGATGTTACAAATCTGCCTAGAAGAGGACGTGTGTCTATATCGTCATAATGGATAGTGAGGAGGAGACTTTGAGTGGCCAAAGACTCTCCAAAGATCACAGCTGGAGAATTGCAGAGATCAGTTGAGTCTTGGGCTCAGAGAGCCTAAAAAATATATCAAACAGCCCCTACATCACTACATGTTGTTCGAGAGGGTTTCAAGAAAAATCCTCCTTGCTCATCCAAAAACAAACTCCAGCATATTCAGTTGTCAGACACGACTGGAACTTGAAATGGCACTGGCTTCTATGGTCAGATGAAACTAAGAAACAAGATTTTTGGCAACAAACCCACCAGATGGGTTTGGTGCAAACTGGGATAAAAAGTACCCCATGTCCACGGTCAAATATATCTCTGGATCGTTAATGTTGTGGGCCTGTTTTTCTGCCGGAGGTCCTGGACATCTTGTTCAGATGCATGGCATTGTGGATTCTATCAAATACCAACAGATAACAAATCTAAACCTGACTGCCTCTATTAGAAATCTTATAATGGGTCATGGTTGGATCTTCCATCAGGACAATAATCCAAAACAAACATCAAAATCAACACAAAAAAGGGTCACTGAGCACAAAATGAAGCTTCTGCCATGGCCATCCCAGTCCTCTAACCTGACCCCAATAGAAAATGAGTGGGGTGAACTGAAGAGAAGAAGCACCAGCATGGAGCTGTGAATCTGAAGGATCTGGAGAGATTCTGTATGAGGGTCTCTGATCTCTTGTCAGGTGTTCTCCAAACTCTTCAAGCGGTATAGGAGAAAACTCAGAGCTGTTATCTTGGGAAAAGGACATTGCAATAATTGGGTGCCAATAACTGTGGTCAACATGAACTAGAGAAAAACATTTATTTCATAATGAGATTTTCCCCCCACTTTCGATTGTTTAACTTCAGTGAAAGATTAGAATTTTGTGAATTGTTTGAATGAAAGATCAAAAGAATAAACAATGCACTTTTATTTTCACAGCCGCCTTAGCTCATATTTACCAAGGGTGCCAATATTAGTGGAGGGCACTGTAGATCTGCAGAAATATTACTCATAAAAATATACAGGAATACAAATAATTGTGGCCAATGTGTATTAGAGAAAATATATGTATTTTCATAATGTGATTTTCTTAAAAAGTTTTTTTGTGAAAGATCAGAAGGATAAACAATACAGATTTATTTTCCCAATCCTTGTCAATAATATTTTTAGGGTGCCAATATAATTCTGACCATGATACCCAGTCCCACCTGATGAAAGAGTGTTGCATATGGTCATCTCAGCAGCGAGTCATGTGAGCAGCATTACGCCGTCAAGGTGCAATACAGTGATGATACACAACTACTGTGCAAACATACACTCTTTTTACCTGTAGTTACTGTGTAAGTGTAACAGTAAACAATTTTATTTATGCTACAATAGATATGTTTCAAAGTTATTAACAATGAACTGTATTACATTGTTAAATGCAAGGTCCAAAGACCTTAAGTTAACAAAATGTTAACAGAACTTTTCTAAGAACAGAATGCAGAAAAAAAAAAAATAATAATAATTTACAGCCATTTATACAAAGTACAAAGAACAGTAAAAGCAAACAAACAAACAAACAAAAAATCATGTTCTAAATTTATTTTTAATAGGCATACTGTCAATTATTAATTTCAGCTGTGGGCAGAAGACAACGAATTTCTGAAGATCTTTTGCATATACTTGCAAAGTTGTCCCTGCAGTATAGGAGGGAGAAGAAAAGTCGTCCCACTCTGATAAAGCAATAAATAATAAAATAACAAAGGACTACAAAACTTAGAGAGGTAACTGGAAAATAACAAACAAGAACTTAATAGAACAAAACTAAATGGAGAACATGCACTCCACTCTGATGGGCTAAAACATGTTTATACTGTAGCTAAAGAAAAAAAAAGAAATAAATAAAACATTGTTACTATAGGTAATCAATGGGTACCACAAAACAGCCATGGCTGTGCTACAAAAACTGTGGTTGAAACCTTTTCAGCCCTGTCGCACAGTTTGCATTTTCACAGAATTAGACATACCTGAATTTGAAAGAGTGCCCTACACACAAACATTAGATGCATTAAATTGATAAAATAATCTCTATGTACAGAAAACCCTTTAACTTAAATTGTAACACATGGTGTTGTTTTATTGTATTTGTTCGTAATTTTACAACAAACATAAATGGAAAAAAAAAAAAAAAATCCTGATAAGTTACTCACCCTTATGTCATCCAAGATGTTCATGTCTTTCTTTCTTCAGTCGCAAAGAAATTATAAATTTTTTTTTAGGAAAACCAGGATTTTTTTTCATACAGTGGACTTTCATGGTGGCCAGCGAATTGAAGGTTAAAAACACAGTTTCAGTGAAGCTTCAAAGGGCTCTACACTGTAAAAAAAAAAATGTTGCCAATACTGAAAAAATCAAGGCAACACATTGCATTCAGATTTTTATGTTTTCCCAACGATTGGTGTCAAATCCAGGTGCCATGAGTAAAAGTCCTCCCCAGTATTTTGTTCCAATCACCTGGATTTGCTAATTAGCACAGTTTTTCAGCCAGGAGGTCCGAGATTGGACCAAGTCGTTCCTTTTAAGTCTCAAGCAAGTCTCAAGTAAAATCCCAAGCCCCTAAAGAGTTAAAGTTGATGAGATAACTGAATGATGATTGTGTTAGTGATGAACATCTGCTGTTATTACAGAGGATCAGATGTTGATGTTTTATTGGTTAAAATGATGCCACCATTGTGGAGATCAGTATTTGCTTTAGTTGAGCTCTTCACCATTGACTCGTGGGTTAGATCTATCTCTGTTATAATGCGTATGGTCTTGTAAAGCAGTGAGATCAGAGCTGTATGGTGAGCAGCTAAGTGGTGCTAGGTGATCATCGTAAGCATACCTGAACACCCCCAAAATAATTTTCTTTTGTAAGGTAAGGTTTTGCATTATCAAATCTGCAAAACTACAGCATAGTGATCTTCAATAAGTCACAGTGAATTCATTTAAAACCTGTATAATGCATATAAACATCTATAGTATTTAGACGCACAGACATCAAGAACCAGCATATGAATCTCAACAATGGTGACAATCAACAAAACGCTTCATGCTGCAATGCATGCTGGGTAACAGCATAGTAATGCACTGCAGTATGAAGAATTATTGTCACCACTGTTGAGGAGCGTATGATAAGTGTTCATGTCTGAAAGCCTGAGCTGATGTAGTTTTTTCTTCCAATATTGAAGCGTTACAGTGACATTCGTTTAATAGGATTTTTTTGTTGCAGTTCTACAATCGCTAGATGTCATTCAGCAAGAGAGTATTTCATGTTGCTGATCTAAATTAGTTGTATATGGTGCGAGCGTGAGCTAATCTGCTGCTGCAAGCTTGTGACTTAGCAATGCACAAATGCTCGCTGCAAAACAGCAGAGATTACTCCAAGAGTCAAGAGACAAACTAAAAACCACACTTGACCGCAATGATGGTGGCACTGTGTTTTTTTTTCTTTCTCTTCTTTTCTTGGCCAATAAAACATCAACATCTAAACCTCTTAGAATTCTCAATAAGAGATTCTACAGACATGAAATAAAGTCATTCTGGTTAGTAATGAGTGAAGCTGGTGATGCTGTTTGTGGAGATGTTTAATCAGATTTGAGAGATGAAAGTCAGAGATGAGTCAGTTGTAGTTCTTGTGTTTCTCTTTTCTTCAACGATGCTGCTTGTTAACAGCAGATGTTCATCACTAACACAATCATCATTCAGTTATCTCATCAACTTTAACTCTTTAGGGGCTTGGGATTTTACTTGAGACTTGCTTGAGACTTAAAAGGAACGACTTGGTCCAATCTCGGACCTCCTGGCTGAAAAACTGTGCTAATTAGCAAATCCAGGTGATTGGAACAAAATACTGGGGAGGACTTTTACTCATGGCACCTGGATTTGACACCAATCGTTGGGAAAACATAAAAATCTGAATGCAATGTGTTGCCTTGATTTTTTCAGTATTGGCAACATTTTTTTTTTTACAGTGTACACGATGCCAGGCGAGGAATAAGGACTGATGAAAGAAAGACATGAACACCTTGGATGAAGACGGGTTGAGTTTAAATTCAGGTACGCCTAACTCTGTGAAAATGCAAAATGTGCAACAGGGCTGAAGAGGTTTTGCAGAACAACCATGGCTGTTTTGTGGTACCCATCGTTTAACTATAATAACAATGTTTTTTTTGTTGTTGTTTTTTTTAACTACGATATAAACATGTTTAATTTTCATAAGGTATAGGGTATACCCAGGAGTTAAGGTAAGTTTGAGTCAATCAGAGTGGAGTTTAGTGACACCTACTGGACACAGATTCCTCACAGAAGTCTTTATTTTTATATTTGGTTAAATATAAGCTTTGTGCAGTACTTCTTAACATTATGTTTTTTTTGTTTTTTTGCAATGTTTTTTTTTTTCTCTGATTGTGATCACAGCTGAAAATTGCATCAGAGGGGGACGACTTTTCTGCTCCCTCATATACGGCAGGGACAACTTTGCAAGTATATGCAAAAGATCTCCAGATATTAGTTGACTCCTGCCCACAGCTGAAAAGAATAATTGACAGCATGCCTATTAAAAATAAATTTAGAACACAATTTGTGGTTTGTTTGTTTTTACTGTTTTTTTTTTTTTTTGTACTTTGCATTTGTTTTTTTCTGCATTCTGCTCTTAGAAAAGTTCTGTTAAAATTTTGTTAAATAATAAAAATATTTCATTGTTAACTTAAGGTCTTTTGAACCTTGCATTTGACTATGTAATACAGTTCATTGTTAATAACCTTGAAACGTATCTATTGCAGCATAACTAAAATTGTTTACTGTTACACTTACACAGTAACTACAGGTAACAAGAGGGTAACAAGGGATCACTTCAAATTACAACCCGCAGATGTTACACTTACACAGCAACTACATATAACAAGAGTGTATTTTTGCACATAGTTGTGTATTATGATGTTATATTTATGTTATATCCTGGGAGCAGCTGGAAACAGGTAATGTATAGTTTTTCTCTGTATTGCACCTCGACGGCACAATGCTGCTCACATGACTCACTGCTGAGATGACCATATGCAACACTCTTTCATCAGGTACATTTTCATATGGAAATTTCTAAACCAAATCATATCAGAAACCCATTACATAATTTCCCCATACTTTCAGCTATCTGTATCTATGTCATGTAAGATATATGTTCTAATAATACAATAAGTACCCAGTACGTAATGTAAAAATATACTGCATCATATTTTTTTGTGTTATTACAATAAGGCAACTTGTTCTAAATCATACTGTTGTTTCCTAACATAGTAGATAAATACTTCTTAAGTTATGAAAATTTTGGTCTGTGTGTCATACATACCATGTAATTTCAGAATAGGTGCCCTTTAGTTATGAAATACTTACAGTATAAATGCTTTATAATTTTGCAGGTTATTACCCCCTTATTCCCCAAATATTGCGTATTGTTCCCTTATACCTACGAGTAGGTACTGTGGAGGTACTCTATAGTTACAAATAGGTACAGTGTAAATTCAGTTTAATTACACGGTACATTGCGGGCTGTAATCTAAAGCGTTACCACAAGTTTACCAAATGAGCCAGACTTATTTTAGTTAGTCTGACTTATTATCACTTGATTTGGCTCAAAATAAGTCAGACTAACTGAAATAAACCAGACTTATTTGGTAAACTTGTTTTATGAAACACCCCCCAGGAGTTAGTCATCTGGACATAATCTATATTCCAGAAAGCCATTTTTAAACCATCTACTCCTGTTAATTTCACATTTAACTAATTGTTAACTAATTACTTTTTTATTATATGAAATTCCTAAATTTGATGACTGAGGCCCATTATGACATCCCAGTGTTTGTTTATACAGAACTTCTACTATTGTGGAAAACGTCTTATTAGCCGAGTATTATTATTATAAATATTTTTTACAGGAATGCACTGGGTTTTGCAGGTCTGTTGACCTTTTCACCATTTTGGCTGATTGCAAGTGGCGATACCAATATCGTGTTGTTTGTTTGTTTGTTTATTTATTATTTTTAACAAATGTACTGTTATTGTAATAACCTTACTTTTTCCCAATAAAGACAGGAAAATAATAATAATAATAATAATAATAAACCTTTACAAATATACAGTTTTTTTTTTTTTACCACATCCACCTTTGATCTCAAAGGTGCTGATCCAGTATAAGAAATGAAAACTCTCCATCTTGAATGCATTGTTTTAACTCAGGACTTTGTATTGCCAATCGGGAATTGATTGGATTGTTGTGATTTGCTGATTGCTTCGATCATTTCATGAGTGACTTGAAATGTTTGCTGGGTGCAGCCCTAACACTATATATATAGTGTTAGGCTGACTTATATAGTGTTAGGGCTGCAGGATTATGACAAAATCATTATTGTGGATTATTACCTTGAAATGATTAATTACGATTATCGCAAATTACATTGAATGATGTTTTTAATAGCTTTATACCACTGTTTGAAACACTGCATGCTACATTTTTATATATAGTTTCTTCTTTAAAGGGGTCATATAATTCGATTTCACCTTTTTAACTTTTGTTAGTGTGTAATGTAGCTGTATGAGCATAAACAACATCTGCAAAGTCACGAAGCTCAAAGTTCAATGCAAATGGAGAAATTGTCTTTTAAAGAATTAGCATAGTATCACCTGCAGAGAACGGCTGGTAAGGGACTACAACAAACTAATTACGGGTTAATGACATCATACACCCAGATAACCTGCCCCCGGGAACATGCAACGAAGGGTCCTTAAATGCTGCGCTGCTTTGGAGAAGAGGAAGACGACTAGGGGTGCACGTAAAAATCTATTCATATGCTGTATGAATCACAATTCTGTCTTCTACACTGTAAAATCCAATAGTTTACCTTACTTAGATATAATTAGTTATCTTTACTTAGATGCTATATTTACTAGGTTTTAGCAAGTTACAGCTACTTTCAAGGCAAGTAAAACAATTTACTTACTACTTTGAGTGACGCTTACTTAAATATTCAAGTAGCCACAAAGGAACCAATGACATTAATAAACCAGTGAGAGGCAGCAGTGCACTAATATGTTGCTAATTTGCAAAATAAAAACAGAAGAAGAAGAAAAGCAAAGTTTTTGAGGTGGTAATTCTTAATCTGCAGTCATCTTTCACTAGTTACATTTCAATACAACTGAAATATTTGAGAGAACATCACATAAGCTGACTTCATAAATTGATGTTGATTTTCGTCAAATGTTTTTTTTTTTTTTTTTTTTTTACATTTTTTACTTACCATTATAGTGATCAATGTTCCCTTTGGTTGGGCACTTGGAACTTTTTTTTTCTTGTTATATTTTTTTTCCCGTTGATGCAGCAATGCAACATGAAATCATTTTTTCCGACTTCATGGGAAGAAAAGTAATAAGTAGGTTACTTTTAGAAAGTAGCCTTCTCATTTTTCTAATTAATTAGCGAATGTTTCGTTCTATATTTATAAATGATCTTTAAAAATTTCAATGTTCATCAAAAACACCTTGAGAAACTTAACTAGAAAAAGACAATCCTTTGATATTTCAGATAATGTGCTGAAGTCACAGACAGACTTCAACATTCTGCACGCGAATCACAACAATGGTGACAATTCAATTTTATGTATTTTTAATAATTGTGACAATAACCATTTTATTATTTTATTTTCTCTTTTGTTGTGCTACTACTGACACAAGACAGTAAATAAAATTAGAAAATAAAAACAACAACAGTAAAACAAAGCAATTACATAATTTTTTCATGCCGCAATGCACTCTGGGAGTGAGTGAGTAGCTATACTAAGTCTAAAGTAAACCTAAAGTAAAGGATCAAGTACCCCCTACAGTTCTTTTTTAGTTACTAGAACTCTCGTGTAAGTAAACTATACTAACTAAGCATTTGTCAGTACAACATACTATACCTATTTCACTTTACTTAGTTTTTTTAAGGCAATCGGTTTGCATGCTTTTTTTAAGTAAGCCCAACTAATTAGATTTTACAGTGTACCCATTCTAATGGATTCACAAGTTTCAAAATCAATGTTCTAAAGCAGCAGTTCTCAATCCTGTTCCTCTCATCCCCTGCTCTGCACACACTCTGCTCTGCATCTCTCTCTCTCAGATCAGCTCAGCTGCTCCAACAATGAACTATTCCACTTATACACTTATTTTCACAAATCTATGACAAGCATTAAACATGGACGTGCATGCGGTTGGTGTTCTGTATTAAAGCTTCAATCTTCAAATCCATATCTTAAAAGCTAGCATAAGCAATATGTGAGAAAGCCGCTTTGCAGCAGCTCTCCTGGACGTGGTAAGTGTCTGTGTTGTAAAAAAAAAAAAGGATGACTGGACTCGAAAATGCACTCTGGTGCAAGGTGGTATTTATTTACAATGATGCTTGGTGATCCACGGTTGTGCAATATTTACAAAGTACCCAAAAAAAACAAAGAAAACAAAACAAAATATACAATATATACACAAGTATCCACAATATACGTTGTTGTTAAGGGTTCTGACTCGTTCACGGCACTACAGTAGCACGCTCACTTGTCCGGCCTACTGAGAGACACACTTTCTAGAGTGGAAGCACTTTTTATATGTTCCACCGATCCCCTTCCGGGTGATCAGAGAGCTCGGAGGAGCGCGACCAGCTTCAAAATAAGAGTCCTCCGCCCACAATAGCGCTTGGCTTCGCCGCCGCCTCCTCCGACTCAGAACAATTACAAAAACATGAAACAGGTAAAACGCAAAAATACACATAAAAGTTCCCAAGTATGTATGCACGTAAAATATGTTTTATAGGGATGCAGAGGAAAAAAGTAATGTGGAGCTTTATATATGTGTGCCATAAAATAGCGTGTGCACCCACCACTATGGCTGCCGGGGGGGGGGGATTAATGTATGTGAATGCAAACCAGTGCTGACTCGGCCAGGGCTAGATCTCCTTCCTCACACAATAGCTTAATAACAATGTATCTAAAAGTATGAGACAACAACAAACAAAACATAGGCCTACCATTAAGAGCTGTGCTTGCACAAGTTCTGCACAATCCTCATCACTAATATCCTCTGTGTCTCATTCGGTCTCAAACTGATAAGCAATATAGACGAGAAGGGTGTTCCTGCACAACCAGAGGCTGCAGTTTCAGGACCGCATTTCTAGGACTCTATAGTTTTTTGGTATTATTTTATTTTATTTATTGTATATATGTATGTATTAGCGTTTCATACTATTTTCATTAGCCGCGGCACTGCGATTCACGTCTGATGTGTGACACACATAAAGTGCAGTAAACGGTAAACAATTGCGCTACAAAATAGTGTGTTTATTTGTACATTAATAAATGTGAGATCATTTGAATACAAATGCTAGTTTATAACATTCAGCAGAACAATGAACTGTTTTGCACAGCTAAATAGGCTAAATGGAGATTGCTGACACCGCCTCGAACACAAGTTCACACCAGCTCTTACATTAAAACTAAGATGGAAAGATAAAAAATAAATAGTTTTTGTTTTATGCTTGAATCAGGTCTCCTCTAGATGGCGCTGTTACAAAAAGTAGGGTCCTAGAAATGCGGTCCTGAAACTGCAGCCTCCGGTTGTGCAGGAACCTACTCTTGATATCCACCTTATTTTTCCCGTAAGAGTGGGTGCAGCCATTTGTAAATTTGTTGTGTCTGGCTTCCGGTCTCATTTACTTCCAGCTATTTTTAGCTGCACAAAAAGCTTGTTTTGCTGCTCGATATTGAAAACTGGTGTGTCTTACCATATTATTTTAATGTATCTTAATTATGAACACACTGGTTTGTAGTGCAAACTGTTTTACTGTTTACTGCACTTTGATATTCTTCTCGTTATTTCCCTATGGCGGATTATGAACCGGACGTCTAACACATTACCAGAAAACAGCTTACTTCAACCGGAGCACATGCCGCTGATGAGGGGCGGGACGTTTAGACGCGCACTAGAGGTGGTTTAGCCAATCACAACACACTCGGCCAGCTAACCAATCAGAGCCCATTGCGAACTTCTGAGGGAACAGGAAATCGACCGGCTGTTTTTATGCTAGTTGAAAAGCAGTGTAAAATAAAGATAAGATATTTGAAAAATAATGTGATTTTTAAAAAACAAAACACGAAGACATAAACACAATCAAGCCTTCGAAAAGATCCATTAGACCACCCATTTAAATATAAAAAAATAGGTAAAAAAATGTTTAATTAAAACAATTGTAAATGTTTTGGAATGAACCGCACAGGTTTTAATTGTCTAATAAAAGAGCCAATCAGGTGAAAGAGCTGAAATGAGCTGAAATCACAGAATAAGAGGAAGTGGAAGTGGTGAGAGAGGAGGCAGCAGTGATGTGTTGAGTTGTGAGAGTGCAGACAACAAGTGACGCCGTTACCGGGGCGAGTCAAGGGCAAACTGAAATCAAAGACATGCGGGTTTGTACTCAACTAAGTAGTTTCTTTTTTTGTTTGTTTGTTTGTTTGTTTTATAATTGCAATTGTAATCACGATTAGAAATTCGATTAATTGTGCAGCCCTAAGTTGTGTTTATTTTCTTAATATTTGATCAGTTACAGCATTTCTATCTTCTTTTTATTCAGCTACAGCGATCGATAGATGCCTTTGTCCATATTAAGGATTTTCTGGAACGTCTATGAAACAGACAGCATCTTAAAAAAATATATAAATAATAAATTTTTGACCAGGAAGGGATAATGTTTATGATTAAAGATTATGAGGTCACATGAATAAAAATAAATAATTATATTAATGGTATGAAGGGATTATTTATTTACAATTTAATGGTGACTAAGAATATTGAGTCAATCAAAACAGGAGCATACTGTGGCTATTTTAACCTGTCAAAATGAAACCAATGAACAATGAACAAAGGCATATCACCAAAGATACATTATAACTGATGTGCCCATAATAGTGCGCATCCCTAGTTTTTAATGTTTTCTTAAAATACATAATTTATATTTTATGCTTATGAACACAAGACCAAATAATACTCTTCACCTCCATCAACCATCAAAATGTAACAAATGTATGTTCATATTTTCACACTTACAGAGCTTTTCTGCAGTTCCTCACAGCAGGTAACAGTCTCCATCGACCCTCTTTTGACTTGAAGTTGTACTTGTTAAGGTCAATCTCATCCAGCGCCTCCTCTGACATCAGGATCATGTTTGCCAAAGTTGAACATTGTGTAAGAGAAAGACTTTTTTCTTTTGATTTAGAGTTTAAAAATGCCTGCATTTCTTCAACAACAGAGTTATCCTTCATCTCAATCAAGCAGTGTGACAGATTTATCCATCTGTCAGGACTGACATCGTTTTGTTGATCTTCTTTGAGGTTTTGGATTATTTTCTCGATGCTCTCTGGGTTGTTCTCTGTGTGTATCAGTACATCCTGTAAGAGTCTCTGATTGGACTCCAGTGAGATGCCATGAAGAAATCGAAGGAAAAGATCCAGGTGTCCATTTTCACTGCTCAAGGCTTTATTCATTGCTCCCTTCAGAAACTCATCCAGAGGAACATTTTCACACTGAGTTCTGTACTTTCCAGTCAGGAACATTTTCAAAACCTCACTGTTCTTGTGTAAATAGCAGTAAAACACATACAGTGCTGCAAAAAACTCCTGAAAGCTCAGATGTACAAAGCTGTAAACCTTCCTGTGATAAATCACAGATTCCTCCCTAAAGATCTCAGTGCAAATCCCAGAATACACTGAGGCGTCAGTGACGTCTATGCCGCTCTCTTTCAGGTCCTCCTCATAAAAGATTACATTGCCCTTCATCAGCTGACTGAAAGCTACTTCAGCAAGTTTCACAATCACTTCTCTGTTGGACTGCAGGAGTTTCTCTGGATGTTTCTCTTCATATTTCTGGTTCCTCATATTTGTTTGAATGAGCAGGAAGTAGATGTACATTTCAGTCAGAGTTTGAGGGATTTCTGCACTGAGATCTTGTTTTAGGAGGTTTTGAAGCACAGTGGCTGAGATCCAGCAGAAGACGGGTATGTGACACATGATGTGGAGGCTTCTTGCTCTTCTGATGTGTGAGATGATTCTGCTGGCTTGATGCTCATCACTGATTCTCTTCCTGAAATATTCCTCCTTCTGAGTGTCATTGAATCCCTGAATTTCTGTCACACGGTTGATGTATTTAGAGGGGATCTGATTGGCTGCTGCTGGTCTGGTGGTGATCCAGATGAGAGCAGAGGGAAGCAGATCTCCTTTCATGAGGTTTGACATCAACACACTCACTGATGAAATCTCAGTCACATCTGAAACTTTCTGACTGTCTGAAAACATCAGTGAAATTCTGTTTTCATCCAGACCATCAAAGATGAACAAAACTTTACATTCATCATAAATCTTTGAGTCCAGATCTTGAAGTTCAGGATGAAAATCAAGCAGAAGTGTGTGAAGACTGTACTGATGATCTTAATCAAGTTACTCTCGAATGAAGCACAAACATGAATCTACATCTGATGACTTTTCTTCGCCAGTCCAGAATGAACTCTGCAGACGGTTTTTCCAATTCCAGCGATGCCTTTAGTAAGAACAGTCTTTATTTTGGTCTTTATTTTGTCTTCCTTCTCTTTTCTCTTCTCTCTCACCTTCTCTTTTATCATCTCTCTTGTCTTCTCCTCATATCCTTGTTCAGGTAAAGGATTAAAGATGTCATTGCAGTTGATTGGAGTGTCTTGGAGAGTCTTGTAACTTTTCTCCATCTGTAGCACCTCATGTTCTTCATTCACTCCTTCACTCTCTCCCTCTATGATGTACAGCTGTGTGTAAATCCTGTTCAGGAGGGTTTGATTCTCTTGTAGTTTGATTCCCTCAAATAAGCTCTCATACTTGCTCTTCATGCTGGTTTTGTGCTGGTCTTTGACTCTCTGCAGATCATCATGCACTGGTTGGTGAGAATTGAGCTGCAGATCTGCTTCTGTGTCATGATGACTGATGTGACAGTGACAGTGTGAGGACTTGCATTTCTGACAGGACACACATCTGATCTGGTCAGCTCTCCCACCACTGAAAAGACATTAAGATGAACACACAGACATAAACAAACATAAAATATATTAATCAAAATAGAAAAAAAATATTTAAAATGTCTCTTTACATGTCTAACTTAACCAAAAAAAACTGTTCATTTGACAAACTGTAATTATTAGCATTCTACATGTTGTGCCAATTTAATTCCCAACATTGCAAATTAAGTTCCTCAAAGTTCTGTTCTACAACCAGCATTGTTTATTACACACTGTAGACCAGAGATCCTCAATTACTTTTCACAGAGAGTCAGTTTTACAGACCATCATGGTCTATGTGCATAAACAACACAAAACTAAACTGTTCAGTCCAAAAAAGAAATCTATTTTTCAGTGTTTACTCTTTTTCACACTCCTATCACACCGTGTAACATCCAGTGTAGAGAGAGGCTGTTTTTTTGTTGCTTGTGTGCAGTGTAGACATGGTGCACATTTTTTAGTGGTTTTCATGCCAACAACAAGCTTACAGTGACAACACACTGACATAGTGACTTCAGCGCGGGACCACAGGACAAACATTCGTCTCTCACAGTCTGGATGTGGACTTCAGACTGAACCCCCACCATAGATTAATGATGCACAGCAAGGATATTGATAGCAGATAATGCCCTGCATATTTAAAGTATGAATGTCATAACATCCAAAATAAAAAAGAGAGAAGCTCAATTAAGTAAAAAAAAAATATAATCTACTTAAAAGCCTTGCTGATTCTTTCTTTAAAATTTGTGTAAAGGCAATTCAGAGAATCTAATTTCTAAATTGTTTCTATTGTTGCAAAGTCAAACTGTGTAGTAGCAAATTAGACCATTCAACAGATTTTCACAAGTTTTGTGTTCAGCAGGGGTGCAAACTTGTATATATCTAATATCAAATATTGAATAATTCTTCGATCAAATCTTTTTTTTTCCCAGAAAATCATCTTCGTTATTTTTAGTTTTCAATTTCAAATAAGATTATTTAGCTTATCCCATTGGCAGATTATTTTGCTTGTTTTAAGGGAAAAACTCAATTTTGACTTTTTTTTTTTTTTTCCTGAAAACAAGACAACAATTTTTACTTGTCTAAAAAATGCCTCTTGATTTAAGAATTTTTAGATATTTGGACTAGAAACAAGACAAAAACTCTAAGTAGGAAAGCATTTTTTGCAGTGCACAATTCAAGGATAAACACCTTTATATGATTAAAAAAGTTTGAGCGACAACTACAGTCTACAATCAACAAGGACTGTTGTTAAGATGTTACATGAACTTAGTCAGGGCAAATAAACCACTGTAAATCTTCATTTCAGCACTCAAATTTTTGAAGCAGCTGATGGGCTAAATGTGAGGTGTTGAAACAGGCTGTTACAGGCTGACACTTAGCTATAGCTTAGCGCTGCCTTCAGCTGAGTGATACTCGTATTACTGTACATTAAACTTAGCACTAAAATTAATGTAGCACTAACATAACTTACAATCTTCATAGCTATCGACAGCAGCCTCACGCAAAACAAAACAAAACAAAACAACCTCCCATGATGTCGCCATAATGCAACAACAGCATTTTTAAAATGTTTGTGTCAATTATGGCAAAAAAAAAGAAAAAAAAAAAAATAACATAAAAATGATGCTGTTCATTTTGAAACCAGCCATAAATTAAAGTATCATTTTATAAAGTTAATGTTTCATGTTTTAAATTTGACATAAGGTAGCTCCACACTGTGCTCATTGGCAGCAGTGACATCAAATGACACGATCTGTCGAGTTCACAGGTCAGATGTCCGACTTCAAGTGGCATTACAGACATTATTTCCAAGTAGGAGGTGGTAAAAAATCTAAATTTCGAGCTGTCTGGAACACAGCATAAAACACCAGGCTATTTATACACAGAGACGCTAACAAGATAAGACAACAATACACATCTGGGGAAACAATCAAGGGGATCATTCAAACAACAGGACCACAAATCAACTACAAATGGCACTAGAGATGGAAAGTAGCACACAGGTGGAAAAGTCCACACACACAAGACAAGTAACAGACAGGGATCATGACATTGTTA
Source organism: Cirrhinus mrigala (assembly GCA_036247105.1). Classification (NCBI taxonomy): domain Eukaryota; kingdom Metazoa; phylum Chordata; class Actinopteri; order Cypriniformes; family Cyprinidae; genus Cirrhinus; species Cirrhinus mrigala. The sequence goes on along the minus strand of JAMKFB010000679.1, from coordinate 655,036 downwards.
AGCTCCTCTCCTCTTGACTGCATCACTTTTCATCCACAGCAACATACTTTCTCCATACTACTTATAGAGTTACTCTAATGCATGTTTTCTTCTCTACTTTGAAACTAAGTCAGTCAAAGAGTGATATGTAGATTGGTCTCATCCTCATCTCTTTGACCTTATATGTACACAGTAAAATCCCCAGACTAAAATCAACTCTATTCAGAGAACATTTGGTCCTTCTCTAAATAGAGTTACATTAACACTGAAGCAGAGTTAAAGTTAATGAGATAATTAAGTGATCAATTAAAAGGTGATTGAGCATTAGTGATGAACACCTGCTGTTAACAAGCAGAATCACTGAAGAAAAGAGAAACACAAGCACTATATCTGATTTCAGCCACAGATTAAATCAACTGAAAGAAAATGTGTCATTAAATCTCTCAAGATCTCAGCAAATGATGATTAAACAGCTCCACAAACAGCATCAGCAGCTTCACTCATTATTAACCAGACTGACTTTATTTTTGTCACACGTTTACAGAAGCTCTTATTGAGAATTACAGAGAATCAGATGTTGATGTTTTAGTGGTTAAAATGATGCCACAATCATGGAGATCAGCATTTGCTTTATTTGGACTCTTCACCCTCGACTTTCTGGGCAAGATCTCTTTTTTTAGCAAACTGTATAGAGCGGTCAATGCTTTCCATTAAGCACATAACAGCTGCTTTTATATGATGATACATTTATCATGAGCTGATTTGAATACATCTGAACTAATTTTTTCCCAATTTATGCATTTAGATTTTATATATAAACAACCCTGTGAAACTACAGCAGGCAAAAAAAAAAAAAAAACAACTCCGCTCATGAGGATCGTATGATAAGTGTTCATGTTTAAAAAACCAGAGCTGATGCAGCTCTTTATTTTCAACACTAAAGTATTGTGGTGATGTTTGTTTAATAGGATCTTTTCAGTAATATGTCAGTCAATAATCCAAAGAGAAAAAACACTTCATGACCTTCACACAAATGAGCTGCAAGCAGAAAATGTAAAACAATCTGCAACTTCAAACATTTGAGTCAGCAATACACAAATGTTTTCTGTGAAACAATATTGCAACTGCTTACAAGCAAAAGTATTTGAAATTACTAAAAATGGTCAAGAGACCAACTAAAGCAAACCTTGAGTCGTTTGCCGCGGTCTATTGGTTTCACTAGGAGCGGTCTTGAGTCAGTGTGTTTTCTGTAGTTATTTCTTTATTTCAATTGATTATCGTCATGTTAAATGATTGTGTTTTTGGAGGTTGCCCAAACTCCAACCTGTCAGGACATCGAGTCCACAGGTTTACTAACAAGGAAAAGGACAGCGCTATCTTCCGTGCCTGCATGCGTTTGTGCAGGTGAAGAGACAGGCCTTTACTAATGCATTTGCTTAGAAAAACGCGGTGGTGTTTAGCGTTCAATTTACACCGGAGGATTATTGTCCCGGCGATATGATGCAGTTCAACATGGGATGCCGAAGCAGGCTCAGAGCTGGTGCGGTTCCTTCGGTGCACACAGCGCCTTCATCGGGTCCACCGTCAGCCTGTGGTTCGTCCGGATCCATCAGAGATGCAGCTCGACGAAAACGTGAACTGTGCACCGTAAGTCTTGTTTTTTTTATTATTAGTAGTAGTATTTTTATAACATGTATTAACTACCAAATCAGTGAACATAATTATTTAATGATGAGACGCAACGAGATGTGTATACGTTGTTGTAAAGCACCGCGGCTTGCTTGTAAGCATTAGTAATATAATAAAACCGTGTAAAAATGTTACCATTTGAGAAGGCATAACTGGTAAGTTAACCTCAGTTTATTAATATTGTAACCATCAGGTCTAGTTACAGCTTAGTGACATCATTTGCACAACTAATTGGTCATTTATTCTCATGTGGTGTGTTTATAAGACTTTGGGAGACATATATATTAATATATATATTAACAGTTGCAATGTTGTGTTTTGAGTTAGGTATTAACAGTGCTATGAAACAATATTTATGATTTAGTGCTGTATAAATAAAACTGAATTGAATTAATCATAAATGCAGATCTGCTTGATATATATGTGATGTAAACTTCATAAACAAGTTTTTATACAGTAAGACAATTTGTGATTGTGATTATTGTTTATTGATTGTCACCAAAATGGGGCCATTCAAAACCTTGATAAAGTCACTCTTCCTCTGTAAACTGTCTACTCATGACTGACACAACACATGAAGGTAAGGGTTTCCCACACAAGAATATAATGAAACACAAACGTGTTTATCTCCCTCTCTCTCTTTCCTGGTTTGATGAGAAACCGCTATATCACGTAGCGTTAGTGTCGGATATTAACGAGTTTGACGCGCTTGATTAACGATTATTAGTTTCTGTTACGGGTAAGTAGTATCAATACTCGTAGATGACCAATATTAGCTTTGCTTTAGCTTGATTACATATCGTTTGCTAACGTGTGTAACGTTATATCTAAGATAACACTGGTCTCTCACCAAAACATCTTCCCTGTTCTCCTCACACCACAACTCAATTCGTCTCATCTGACCATTGTTCTGTCTAATCCTGGGCTGTCCCTGCTCTCTTGGCCACATAGCAGACTCATAATTGTACGTGTGGTCCGTCATACGAGTGTAAATAAACATTTAAATTTCCTCCGCGTCCGAACGATCATTGCGATTCATTGTTTTTCTATTGTTTACATTGACCGCACTCCCTCTCGTTACGTCACTTCCAGTTTTGGCGGTTTTCAGATGCGGAGCTAAAATTCTCTCACAAAAATGATTCCAGAAGCCTTATCGTATCGTATTTTAAAGTATAGTTTCAAGAAAATCTAGTTCCTACATTATTTTTCTATACATCAACACCCTGGGGTCGCTAAACTGCAATATGCACTTTAAAGTCAATCTGGTTAGTAATGAGTGAAGCTGATGATATTTGTGGAGTTGTTCAATCAGATTTTGAGAGATTTAATTTCTTTTATTTCAGTTGATTTCATCAGTGGCTGAAGTAAATTGTAGTTCTTATGTTTCTCTTTTCTTCAGTGATTCTGCTTGTTAACAGCAGGTGTTTCATCACTAATGCACAATCATCATTTAATCGATCACTTAATTATCTCATTAACTTTAACTCTGCTTCAGTGTTAATTTAACTCTATTTAGAGAGGGACCAAATGTTCTCTGAATAGAGTTGATTTTACTCTGGGGATTTTACAGTATAGTATATATACAGTAAAATCACAATATCCAATATAAGTGGAGTTAACATGTGGCAAATCTAATTAAATGGGTATGATTATGAAAGGCACACTACCCCCAATAAAAGGTCTAACAGCTAAAAATACATATCTAAAGAAAGAACTGTCTGCATACCTTATATTTCCTGTAAGAGCGGACGTGCCCATTTGTCAATTTTATGTGCTTTGTGTGGCTTTCAACCACTAGTCTGCAACACTGCAACATTATACACCACAATTTTATTTTAATGTAGAGGTCTTCACGAGTTCACTTAGATTCAAGACCGGCACCGGGTCTTGGGTAAGACAAGTTTAGAGTGGTTTGTTTTGAGCATCATACCATTAATGACAGCAGACAGACCTGCTGAAATGCCTCTAAACAGATTATATAAGTTTTAAGATTGGGGTCGAATTCATTGTTTTAAATTCAGAAACACATACTGTTCATCAGTTGTTAGCTGGATTACAAAACTTCTAAATGCTTTTGGTGTGTCAATTTTTAGTTGTTATTCTCGCTCTTCTAAAGAATTCTATTCAGAGCAGAAAAAAATCTTTTGGATGTTTGTCAGCAGGCATCTGAGAGTTTAACTAATCTTTTATTATTAAGATTAATGTAAAATCACATGACAAAACAATCTCTGAATCAACTCTGCCTTGGTTATTTGCATAAACCTGTTACCCTCAGCTGACCATTAAAATCACCTCACTGGGACACAGTACAGACAGATTTAGAGCTTTAGTGGGTGAGCAGCAAGATCATCTTCCTTCTTTTCTTTATACAGTGATTTTAAATTATGAAATTAATTTAAATGATTTCATAGCCAAGTTTCACTACAGCAAATAGTTGAGGAACTAGATGACACTCACACAGCAGGTCCATCACTGAGATCAGGGGGCAGAAACATGGAGTTGTTACTCTTCATAGACACACAGCTGAATCCTGGAGATGCTGCTCTACGAGTGTCAGTATCACTGAGATCAGGGGGCAGAAACATGGAGTTGTTACTCTTCATAGACACACCGCTGAATCGTGAAGATGTTGTTCTCTGAGTGTCAACATCACTGAGATTAGGGGGCTCTCTCTGTCTACAGTGTCTCTGAGTGTCAGCAGAAGTCTCCTGCTCTTTCTCCTCATACAGACTCATTTTACAGCTTCTCGTTTCTGCTTCTCTTCTTCCTAGATGATAGATTTGTATTTTAGGCCTGTATGTGGAAACAGAGAACATACACTGAAATTTGATACAATCGTGTTTCAGTTCTTGCTGGTGACCAGAAGTGAGAACAGTGACTGAAGTGTCTGACAATTTTAAAATGTTAACCTTGATATGACAGTAAGTCTGGCTACATCCAAAATTGCATAATTTCCTACTATATATCAAGCTAATCGACATAGCCTTTATAATACTATAAAAAAGTATGATTTCATCCTCATTCTGTGATATGAAACCATGGCTGAGCACAAAAAGTTTGACTCGACTATGTTATGAAGTTAATTTGGAGAAAAAGCATGTCCATAAATGATATCTTTGTTGGACAATGGGTTTGTAAACAGGCTCATACACATGCAAAACTGAAACCAAAAACCTGATACTCCGTCAAATTAGATCTGTGCATTACGTTTTTGAGTGTATATGCAAATTAACACCCCTGCCACATCTATGTAATGTTTTTCTTTGTTTTTTTTTTTTTGTTCTTTTGGCTTTTTAAAATTAACTTTCATGTTTTTATATTGGTACTTTAAATAAATATGTTTAAAATAAATATCTTTTATGTTGATTCAGTAAAAAGCATTAAGATGCCACTACTTTCTAGATGACAGAAAATAATTTTCATTTTTCAGTAATCATCAATAAGGTTCGATGTTTTATTATGAGATTTTATTTTCTCAGATTATTTTAGTTCTAGTTTACCATTTAAACTGTTGGTTTTCACTGCCTTTACTTGGCTTATTTTGAATTTGATATGACCAGTATATCTAACATTAAATGCCCATATTCTATCATTAAGTTTTATTTTTAACAACATGACATGAAAGAAATAATATTATCACATAATACAGGTAAATGGGAAACACTTTACAATTAACAACTACATTGGTTAAAATGAATGTAAACAAACACTGTTCACAGCATTTCTTAATCTTAGTCAATATAATACTTATAAATATATACAAGATTGTAAATGTTCTCATTGGTTCATAACGTTTGAACAAAAAAAATATTGTGTTTTTAACCATTAACACTAAATATGGTTTATGTTTTTAATTATTGTGTATTTTACATCATGATACTTAATACATGGCTCGCTTGTACATATTGAAACACACCTTATTTAGGTAAATAGATTTAAAGGAATTATTGAGCCTGTATAAAAAAAGAAAAAAAAAAAACAAAACTGTGTACTCCTAAAACAAGCTTTCAGCTATATACAGAATACTAGGTCTATTCTGGTTGTTTTACAGTTGTTTCATGTCTTTATAGTCAAACAGTCTTTTAGTTTAATGGAATTAGAATACATACATTGATACTCATTTTTTTAAATACTATATTTTATGTATCTGCTTCCATTTTTTGACTATTCATAATAATTCATAATGATGTCAGACCCAGTAACCAAAAAGAATAATAAAAAAGTAATAAAAAAGAATGTCTGTGCTTTTACTCAAGTAGGCCCTGCATAATTTGTGATGTTCGTCATTACTTCCAAGTTGGTTTGCGTGAGTAATAGAAATATAACGAGCATTTGCGCTAGTGTCAAACAAATGTCTAATGTTTTTAATACTAATATAAAACTAAGTTAACCGCTGTGTGTTTAGGTGTGTTTGATTAGGATTAGAGACTGAGAATGTGCGTCAGTAGGAAGTAGACCCACTACAGGCCTAAGTGCGGTAAAGATGGTTTTATGTTGGACATTCGTCAGATATTCGCAGAGCAAATTAAGGGACTGTCTCAAAAGTGCATGAAAATGATAAAAAAAAAAAAAAGATATGCATTCCAAGATTCAAAAACATGCAAAGCATCATGCAAATAAAATGTAGAGATGTGAATTAAGTGGAAAAACATTAAAACATGATTTTAAGCTGTGAATAGGATATTAGCTATGAATTTTTGCTTTATTATTAGATTGTATTTCAATATTTTCTTTTAACTGGTAGAAACAGGTGTTGTTATGGCATCTGTAATATATTCTGTGACACATCTAACACATCATAGATGACTTAGATTTTGGAAATGTCATTTTGTATGTTTTTCATAAATCTTTGAAAGATACAAATCTATATACTTTCACGGTCATGTGACCCCATGATGTCACACCAGTTGTAATGTCTTCACACAATCATAACACACATCATACACCACTTGGATTTTGGAAATATGAATTTGTGTATTTTTGGTGAATTTTTCAAATATTCAAATCTATATAACTTCCTGGTCATGTGACCCGATGATGTCACACCAGTTGTAATATCTTCACACAATCCTGACACACATCATTCATGACTTGGATTTTGGAAATATGATTTTGTATATTTTATGTGAATTTTTCAAATATTCAAATCTATTTAACTTCCTGGTCATGTGACCCAAAGATGTCACACCAGTTGTAATATCTTCACACAATCATGACACACATCATACATGACTTGGATTTTGGAAATATGATTTTGTGTATTTTTAATGAATTTTTCAAATATTCAAATCTATTTAATTCCCTAGTCATGCCAAAAATGTCACACCTGCTGTATTATCTTCACACAATCCTGACACACATTATGCCTTTACAATAATAATAAATTGGATAAAGAACTGTATAAATAAGCTGTCATCTATATCGAATCTGATCCCCAATGTTATTATTTTTTATTTTTCTCCAAACTAGGTGGTTTAAGTTTTTTATTAATGTGTAATTAAAGCATGATGAAAACCCACACTGTAAAAAAAATGAAATGTAAAAAAACAGTGAAATGCATGGCAGCACAGGGTGCCAAACACTTCCCATTAATGGAAATAATGGTTAAAGCATGCATTATTTAAAAAACGATCAATGACTGGCAGAAGCAGCTTCCAAATAAAAACTGTAAAATTAAAGTCAAATATTCTAATTTATTTTTTTTTCTACAATCGTTACTTTACAGGTATTGATGGATTATCACCATGAATCATTCTCTGTGAAATTAAAGCTTTTTTGTAATTAACCACTAACAATCACTGCATCAGCAACTCCACAGTTACAGCCTTTAAATAAAACGACATACAGCATAACATCAACATTTGATTGTTTTCTCCTGGACTAAAGCACACGCTCTACTCTTCAGCACAATGGTAACCCACAAAACTCAGACAAGAGAAACCCTTTAAATCCCAAAAGAACATGAAACACTAACAGATCTGTCTAAATCTCAGCATCTTCACTTAATACAAACCAATCAGCAAGAAATGTTCTGATCAGACAAAGCTGGTCACAAACTATGATCTTGTCATCATATAGTGGTTTGTTTCAATGACTTCATCTGGAGTCTAGTGTTTGAGCATATTAATTAAGATTATTCATTTCTTTTTGTAATCTTAGTTTAATGCCAAGTTAAAACAAATAAATTCCTGCTACTTTGGAAGTTTGTATGTCTTTTTGAAAGAATTATTTAACAAAGCATATGTAGAGTCACAGACATCAAGGATCTGCATATGAATCTCAACAATAGTGACAATTGACAAAATATTCATATTAGCCCTGATCATCACAAAACAAGCTTTTTGTTGATTGTCACCATTGTTGAGATTCATGTGCTGATTCCTGATGTTTGTGTGCGTCAGAAAATCTCCATTTGAGACACATAAAAATACATGACAAAAAATTAAATAATTTCATCACATAAGGCTGCTGTAAAAAATGCTAAATTTAAAACTGCATAACCAACAAAAATATCCATAATATGTCAAAACCTGGCTAATATATCAAGCTACTGTGCTGATTAAATTATCATCAATGAATAATCAGCTTTATCTGACCAGATCTCCTCTGGCAAATTTTTCTGTAACAAATGTGTCTTAAAAACACAGTTATAACAAACAGAGAAAAACCAAAGGTTTAAAGTCAAGGGTCAAGAGCACAACATAAGCAAATGCTTATCTCCGCAAAGGTGACTTCAAACTTTATTATTTTCAATAAAACATCAACATCTAAACCTCTGTTAATTCTCAATAAGAAGTTTAGAATGAAAGAAATAAAGTCAGTCTGGTTGGTAATAAGTGAAGATGCTGAGATCTAGAGAGATCTGTTAGTGTTTCATGTTCTGTTGCTGTCAGTCATGTGACGTTTTAGTAATTAATTAATTAGTTAATGAGTTAATTTTACAGTGAAGGTGTTTGTAATAATTTAGGAAATGCCTGTAAATTAACAGTGTTGTCAGCTTATTTATATAAAGACATTTGACTTTAATTTTAAGGTTTTTGTTTGTTACCCTGTGCTGCCAGTCATTTGACCGTTTTTTTGCCTTTTGTTTTACAGTCAAGGTGTTTGATCATTAAATTCAGGAAATAGCTGTAAAATAACAGTGTTTGTCAGTTTACTTAAATAAGGAGATTTTACTTTACTGCCAGTCATTTGACCGTTTTATCATCTAACGGATTTGTTATTGTATTAATTACAGATTTGTTTTGTAATTTTACATACATTTGTTTGTAATTTAAGAAAACAGAAAACATACTGTATAAAAATACAGCAGTTTTTCGGTATAAAAAATGTGAATTACTGTAATTTGTCATTAATGCCATAAAACTTAAAATAATAGCCAAGTTTTTAATTTAGAGATAATTTTACAGAGTTTTGACTGCAATTCAAAATAAAAGAAAACAACCGGAAAAAAAATCACAGTTATTTTCCATAAAATTACATATATATATAAATATATATATATTTTTTTTGTTTACAGTGCATATATTTGTTATATTTGTCCCTTTTTGCATATGCAAATGTTATTAGCTTGGAACCTAATTTTTAAACACAATTTTACACCTCATATCTAATCTGGAATAAAAAGAATGTACTGTGCAAATACAAATCTTTTTTCTTTATGGTATTTTTATGGTATTTTTGCATCTCAATCTTTCAGAATGGAGTTCTTAGATAAGCATGAAATTCCTGTTAGTCCAAAAGAGTTTGCGATTGTTGCTGAAGCAGTGCCACATGCAGTTCTCATGCTTTTAAGAGGTCTTTTTTTCCCTTCAATCTCTGTCACTCATTGGATCTATGTAAAATATTTATAAAGGTAAACAATGACTTTCATCATCTAAATCAAAAAGCAATGAGAAAATTAGAGTTTTGTTTCAGGAGGAGTCTGTTTCTGTGCCTTATGTAATCTTCAACTAAAATCGTTTTAAATAAAGTTTGGTCATTACCTCGCAAATATCTGATAACTAACAACATGAGAAAAGTTACATTGATAAGTTAAAGTTACATAAGTTGATTCATAGACTTTATGCAGATAAGTGCTCTCCTATAACCCTTAAGAATAATATTCCAACTGTTCTGAAACATCTTTATTTGTTTTGGAATGGCTCATACAATGACATTTTGTTATGTTATGTGAGTCCTGATTTCAAATTTACATATAGAATTTTTTTTTTTTTTTTTTCTGGTTTTCATAATTGTGAAAAGGAAAGTGATATTTATTTCATAAACCTAATTTCCCTGTTAGCTACATATCATATTCATTATGTAAATTTTCTAAATGCTGAAGTCTCATTTTTAAGATTCAAACTCAAAATGAAAATGCACTTGCACTCAAAAAATGCTTCGTTCTAAATTTAAACTATGTAATGCTATTGCACACACATGTTCTATCTAATTAGATTACATATATTTAACATAGATACATTAATAAACTTAACGTGATTCATATGCATCAGTCATATGTGAATGAAACAGGCAAAATGTATGTAATAGTTCCCAGTGTTAAACAAACCCTGCTCAGTGTTCATGTTAAGAGTTGTGACGTTCGCGAACGAACCGATTCTTTTGAATGGCTCATAAACATGAACGATGGGAGGCGAGTCGCGGCTGGGGGGGAGCCGTTCTTTCTGTCGTTCTTTTTTTCCTATGCGTGTTTCACACAGATGCACACAAATTAGCTCCTCCGCGAGACAGAACAGTTATAGGGGGAGCGCAGGGGTGCTACTGCCTAACAGCGTGATGATAGTTGTGCACGCATCCTTCACGTGAGTACTCCAGTGGGAAAAAACCCTGCGTGCCTCTGTCACTGGGTAGGAGCGGAGCCATGACTTGTGCACGCTGCCGTCACATGCTTACTCCAGTTAAGAAAAGCCATAAAGTAAGGAACTGCTTTGTATTTATTTACATTGCATTTTGTGTTCATTTAAAACTTGAAGGGGCTGATCTCCTATTTGCAAAGTTTACAGTAGTTATAGTAGTAATAGTGGACTGTATGTAGACATTTCCATTTTATTTATTCTAATTTTATCTACAGTATATATTTAAAACTTTAAATATTTTTTGTTTTCTATCAAAATGTTCTTGTGTGATAACAATGTTCTTGTGTAGAAGTGTTTGTCAGTAAAAGCTGTTTTGCACAGACATTCATTGCAGCCCACTTTGTTATTGTTCATTTAAGACTTGAAGGGGCTGATGTCCTACACTCAAAAAAACGGTTTTGTGCCACTGTTCATTTTACCCAGGTATTTATTGTTAAAACAACACAAGTGTATTTCTTTTTCCACTAAAACACTATTGTATTGTGCTCTATTAATTTAAACTGTTTAAGTTTCCATTTTACTTGATTATCAATCGTTAAACTAACGTAAACGGTTTAATTTCGCCGTTCAAAAAACCGGATATGACGTTTCCAACGCATTTTATGAAGACGGCGCGAAGGAGGTGTATCATGGCGTCGGAGCTAGAAGTACCAGTCAGGTAAGAAAATCTAAAGACTTCTTTGTGTTAAGTCAAAGTCTTTAATTTCTGTAAGTGTTTTAGTATGCTTTTAGTGCTGTTTTGCAGACGACTGTAACTGGTATATTGCGATGATTTCGTGCGGTTGGGAGATGTGAACGCGCATATGGACTGTAGTGTATTTGTACGTGTGCTTGTGGAACAGAGGATGCGGCGAATTATTAAAATTCAAAGTGTTTTTCCGTCTCATTAATGATATATAGGCAGTTAAATAAAACCTTCCTGTGCTCTTTCTAGGCTATTCAAGTCCCAGTAAAATTACCGTTAGCTAAAGCACGAAAACAAGTACAAATAATGCCACATTCGACTGCTGCATACTTTTAACATTTTATCTGCTATTCGTTTTTATAACAGCATACATTTGATCACGGGTTTCTTCATCGCTGCCTAATTTTGGCGAAATGAAGGAATGTCACAACTTTACTGACGGAGAAAAAAAAGTTTTGGCTATGGTAAGTGAACCGCTGTATTTCCTTTTCATAATTTATAAACAAAAGTAATAAGGGTATTTTGCATTTTCTGTTTTAGAGGAATGCACGCAGTTGTAAATGTGAACTGGTGGATGGTTAAGAAGCTGATGTTTCTTCTAGAAATCTAAACAAGTAAGACACTAAGATATATTGATATGTTATGTGTTAATAAATTTATGTATGCATGTATTTGTGTGTGTACATATATGAAGAGTTCATGTGTTTATTTGTATATATTAAGAGTTAATTTGCAAGAACAGATAACTCTGTTTTTGTTTTTTAAATAATTATTCTGCATTCCAAGTAATATCAATCAAACTGTGGTTGGTTGGTTTATTTTGAATGAATATTAATAGCTCAAAAATACAGCTAACACAATAAAACACAAAAAAAAAACAAACAAAAAAAAACAACACACACACAATAAAAAACATGTTTTATGAATATTAATAAAAACGGATTTATTTGTTTTTGCAAATGAACTCTTCATATGTATATGTTTGTGTGTGTGTGTGTGTGTGTGTGTGTGTATTTAATGGGTACTTTTGACTCTCTGTTTGAAGGCAGAAATGTGATGTTTATCATTTTATAAACTTAATGTTTTTGTGAAAAGCTGTGCCTGAACTATAAATCATGCTTTTTACAGTCATTTTATGACTTTAAATATGCTCCAGATCATGTCCACCCTTTTGGAATAATATACATGACAATAATCACACAAATTTTTTGATCACTGAATTTGTCTTTGCTGTTAAACTATATATGGGTGCTCTTGTAACAAATTGTACTTCATGTGTTTACAGATTTGTGCAGAATAACCATAGGTCCATTAGTGTCAGCTGTCTTTGCCAATGGGTGGATCCACACTGCAAAACTTATGAAGATGATTGCAAACCGAAGAAGAGTCCTTGGACAAAGCATTAAACCCTCTTGGTCCCCACTACACAGGTAAGAACAGATACACTCAACAAAAACTTTTGTAATCATGTTAAAGGGGTCATCAGATGCTGTTGATATGATTCTTTAGAGTCTTAATGAGAAGTCCATAGCATACTTTTGTTAAAATTTCTCAGTGGTAGTGTAAAAAAACACCCATTTTACCATATCAAAATCAGCCCTTTTCAGAGTGGGCCATTCTGTTGCATGTTCCTTTAAATACAATAATGGTGGTCAGACTGTTCTCAGCTCTCACTTGGCTCATTTAGGGGAGGTCTACGATAAGACGGTCATGTAAATCAACTATTGTGGGAGCGGCCTTGATCGGTGTGACGTCACACCAACTAGAAGCTGAGAATGACCTGATTTGAAAAAGGGCATATTACTTATAATGATTAAAAAATACCACTGGGTGGATTTTTATCGTCATAGGGTGGTTGTGTACACATACTGCCAACATGCATATATGTTCAAACAACATGTAAAAGTGAGTTTTGGATCAGATGACCCCTTTAAAACATCGTCTCACCAGCCACTGAGTTTTAGGGTTATGGTCATAGGCATTAACAAAAAAGACAAATATAATAAGAATTGGGTTATTAATATAGTAAATATATATGGTATTACTGTAAACTGACAGATATTGCGAATACATTAGCTTCCCAAAAACAATACATTCTAAAGCAAGGCAGGACGTGTCAAACCTGCTCTTGGAGAGCCAGTGTTCTGTAGAGTTTAGCTCCAACACCCCTGCCTGGAACTTTTAGTAAAACTTTGATTAGCAAACCTGTAAGACCTTCGTTCATCTTCAAAATACAAATTAAGATATTTTGATAAAATCAGAGAGCTTTCTGACCCTGCATAGACATCAACACAACTGAAATATTCCCAAGCCCCGAAACGTAGTAAGGACTTTGATATAATAGTCCATGTGACATCATTGGTTCAACCATAATTTTACAAAGCTACAAGAATACTTTTTATGGGTAAAGAAAACAAAAATTACTACTTTATTCAACAATTCTTCTCCTCCAAATCACGTATTTTGCCATTATGGAGAGTATCACGATGCATGCACATTGCTTTCCTCTGCAAGCAAACAAGGCCCAGCGCATGCATGTTCTACGTCAGCAGAATCACACGCATGCGTTATGCAAAGAGGTACTCTCAATAATGGCAGAAGACGCAATTTGGAGAAGAATTGTTGAATAAAGTCAATATTTTTTTCTTTGCACACAAAAAGTATTCTCACTGCTTTGTAAAATTATGGTTGAACCACTGATTTTTACACTGTTTTACTGGTGTCCTTACTACGTTTCTGGGTCTGGGAGCATTTCAGTTGCATTACTGTCTATGCTGGGTCAGAAAGCTCTCAGATTTCATCAAAAATATCTTTATTTGTGTTCCGAAGATGAATGAAGGTCTTGTGGGTTTGGAACAACATGAGGGTGAGTAATTAATGACAGAATTTTCATTTTTGGGTGAACTATCCCTTTAATTGGGAATATTGCTAAACTCTGCAGGACAGTGACTTTCTGTGCTGATCTGGTCCAGTACTGTTATAGTTTTATTTTCCACTGTAATGTTAGTTAGAGTTCCATCTGAACTGCTTGCCTGTATTTCCCGTATAGAAATGATCAGACAGAATAATAAAGACATTTTTCAAATGTGTTTTTTTTTTTTAGAAAAATGTAAAGGCTAAATCTCATGAATTCTGTTGTTGTCTGCATCTTTAGACTAATGACGTTGAAGTACCCAAATGAAGACACTAGCAGTGTTATTATGGAGTATATGGTAAGTTGTTTTATTTATTAATTTATTTATTTATTGGTATTTTCAAGGATGATAAATGCTAAGGTAAATTTAATATGCAAGAATTTGAGTACTCCATTCTTTTAAATATCCTCTCTAGGATACAGACGTTGGCAGCACTCAGGAGGTGATCCAGAGGAATCATGGGAATCTATGTCATACGATTTGAAGGTGCAGACATTGAAGACAGCACAGCAGATGTTGGAGTGTTGGAAGATAAAGTTCTTCAGGACCTTAGCAGTAAACCCTATGAAAAAACATGTTGCTGGGACTGAAATATGGACTAAACTTGAACTCCTGAAATCAGGTACACATTTGGAGTACTGCAGAAGTTATTTCTGGAGCCAGTTCCTGTTCCTGGATTAAGGTTTGATTGGTTACGTTTATATGCCAATTAGAAAATGACAGTAGTTTAATATTTCTGTAATTTTGTAATGTGGTTGTAACTGTAATTGTTGCTCTTGTTTAACAAATACACTTGATAATTTGTGACATCTTTTCTTTTGTGATTCATTGCAAAATAATCACACAAAAAATGCTTTGTTGAAGGGAGTAACTTTAACTTGAAATCATTTAGTTAAAGTAACTAGAACCAATTGGATGGAACCACTGTCCATAATTTAAATGAGTTGTCTGAAACAAACTTCCTTATGTTGATAAAGTGAAACATATTTGGCCAGTTTTTAATAAACCAAAACATGTTCACTAAACTTAACCGGTTTAAGTTACAGGGAAGTGAATAAATTGAGTTGGTTGGACATTACTATTTCACATAAATTCTTCCTCATTCAGCTGCGTTGTCACAACACAAAGAGTTTGCATAGATTCAAAAAATTCCATTCATGTTCATCAAAAACAATTTGGTTGTGTGGAACCACTGTCCATAATTGAATTAAGTAGGTTTAAAGAATCATTTTTTTGAGTGTATTTGCAAAGTTTACAGTAGTAATAGTGGACTGTATGTAGACATTTCCATTTTATTTATTCTAATTTTATCTACAGTATATATTTAAAACTTTAAATATTTTTTGTTTTCTATCAAAATGTTCTTGTGTGATAACAATGTTCTTGTGTGGAAGTGTTTGTAGTAAAAGCTGTTTTGCACAGAAATTCATTGCAGCCGGCTTTGTTTTTGATGTTTATTTGTGAGTAGGTATTGTACACTCAAAAAAATATTTCAGCCCTAAACTTAATTCAATTACATACATCAGTTCCATGCATTTCGATTACATAGTTTTAATTTAAACAGATCAATTAAACTTAATGTAATTCAATTGCATCAGTCTTACGTAAATTAAACAGGTAAAGTTGATGTAACATTTCCCAGTGTTAAACAAACCCTGCTCAGTGTTCATGTGTTTCCACACTACAGAGTGGTCAAGTAGCATTGACACAGTGTTGGAGTTAAGGAGATCATTATGTCATGATTGACCAATAATGATGAACACCTGCTGTTTACAAGCAGAATCACAGAAGGAAAGAGAAACACAAGAATCAGACACAGCCAAAGATAAAATGAACTTAAATTTAATAGACATTAAATCTCTGATTAAACAACTCCACAAACAACATTACAGATTGACTTGATTTCTGTCATATATCTACAAATATTATTTGAGAACATCTAAATAGAGGTTTAGATGTTTTATTTTTTATTTTTTAATGTTTCAATTGACCTCACCATCATGGCAATCAGTGTTTACTTTAGTTGGACTCTTGACTTTTGATTTTTTTTTTTTTTTTTTGGCTGCTATAATTATGTGTATGAAGCACATCTATCACAGCAAAATAACAAAGCCAAAAAGAAGTCTGATTAGGTGTTTTTGGTTAATTTTTTTTTGGTTGTGAAATCATTATCATCCAGTGGCCTGATGCACTGATCTCATGCAGTGGTTAGTCTATTATTTTTTAACAATGTTTACAACAGTTGTATGAACTATTATGGATGTTTATCTTATACATTAAACTTTGAAATCTACGGTGTCCCTTTGACACACACAGACATCTAGAATCAGCATTTGAATCTCAACAATGGTGACATTCAACAGCTGCATGCTGGGTAACAGCAGATTATAAAACTCACCCATGACTCCCAGCATGCAGCTGTTGAATGTCACCATTGTTGAGATTCATATGCTGATTCTTGATGTTTGTGTGTGTTTAAGTAAAGCTGGAGATCTTAAAGTAGTAATAGTAACAGTTCATACAACTATTGCAAATATCATGAAACTAAGAGATAAACCACAGAACGATATCAGCAAATCAGCCCACTGGATGATGATTACAGCATCAACAATAATTAACCAAAAACATTTAATAAGGCCCTCCCCTTGTTTATTTTTTGTTCTTTTTTTTGGCACTATAACAAATGTGCTCTGTAAACACAATTACAGCAACCAAAGAACAAAAAAACTATACTAATAAAGTGAAGGCTCAAGAGCCCAACTAAAGTAAACCCTGTTCGCCATGATGGTGAGGTCAAATGAAAAGTTTTTTTTAATAAAACATCTAAACCTCTGTTTAGATGTTCTGAAATAATATTTGTGGATATATGACAGAAATCAAGTCAATCTGTAATGTTGTTTGTAGAGTTGTTTAATCAGAGATTTGATGTCTTCATTTATTTAAGTTCATTTTATCTTTGGCTGTGGCTGAAGTCAGTCATAATTCTTGCGTTTCTCTTTCCTTCGGTGATTCTGCTTGTAAACAGCAGGTGTTCATCATTATTGGTCAATCATGACATAATGATCTCCTTAACTCCAACACTGTGTCAATGCTACTTGACCACTCTGTAGTGTGGAAACACATGAACACTGAGCAGGGTTTGTTTAACACTGGGAAATGTTACATCAACTTTACCTGTTTAATTTACGTAAGACTGATGCAATTGAATTACATTAAGTTTAATTGATCTGTTTAAATTAAAACTATGTAATCTAAATGCATGGAACTGATGTATGTAATTGAATTAAGTTTAGGGCTGAAATATTTTTTTGAGTGTATGAATAACATAAGTCAACGTAGCTTTACACATACACACACTTTGTTCTAAAGGTAAATCCAAAATAGTGATGTCACTGTCTAAGTAGAGGGATGTTGTGCAACCCTATGGAATATAGTCCACACATGACAAATGAGGTAATAATCAATATTTCAGAATAATTCAAACTCAGATATTGGTGTGTGATATCTGAGTTTTAATTATTTGACTACAAATCTCACCTCATCATTCCTCCCAGTGATTATTTCCAGGATAAACTGAGATGCCCCCAAGCTGGCTTCTTAAAACTGACTAAATATTTAAAAAGAGCTCTTTGAATGGCTCTTTGAAAGGAACGGATCGCCGAGATCCGGATCCCCTCAAAGAGCCATAAATCCCATCACTAGTTCATGTGTTTCCACACTACAGAGTGTTCCAGTAGAATTGAAGCCGTGTTGGAGTCATTATGTCATGATGTCATGATAAACTTTAAAATATAATTTATTCCTGTGATGCAAAGCTAAATTTCCAGTATCATTACTCCAGTCTTCAGTGATGATTTATTATGAATGTTGAAAACAGTTGTGCTGCTATATATATATATATATATATATATATATATATATATATATATATACACACACACAAATGATTAAAAAAAATTAACAGGATGTTAAATAGATTTTAATATTTGAAAAATTCATTAAAAATACACAAAATCATATTTCCAAAATCCCAGCTGTGTATGATGTGTGTCACAATTGTGTGAAGATATTACAACTGGTGTGACATCATCGGGTTACATGACCAGGAAGTTATATAGGATTTAAAATTTTAAAAATGTATAATAGATGCACAAAATATATATTTTTTCATCTAATGCTGCATGTATGTATAAATACATTGTAGGTGATTTGAGCCATTTAGATAAAACAACCACAACGTTAAATAAATTTAGTTCATTAGGCATGCAGTTTTCTTAGGCTACATATTCATAACAGATACGTTAATCATTTAAAATCTAAAAAATAATCCTTTTCTGCACTCAGTCAACTTGCTAACATAAACTACACATGTAAAAGGATCATGGCATTACTGTTTTATTATGGAAAATGCACGTATTTAACCAAGGTTATAAGTGGACTTTGCACTTTTGAGACACTCCTTAACTTGACATGAGCAAGTGGGGATCGTTGTGAGGACTTTTTCACTTCAGAAGTATAAAACAGTTACATCATCGAATAATATTATTATTAATT